>CABEEJ010000272.1:200795-268674 GCA_901482245.1 Timema douglasi
ATTTAAGAAATCAAAATTGAGTATTGTTGTTTTATTTCTAAAAATTTGAATTATAGTGTGGTAGGGAATTTTTTGTTAAATATTTAAATTTTATTTATTTTAGCAGTGAATAATAAAATTTTGTTTCACGTCTTATACTACCTCGGCAGAAAAAAAAACCTTTTCTTTTTGTTGCAGTAGACCAAAAGTGCCCCCCTCGCCCCACTCCCCAAGCTACGCTACTGCATTAGTAACAGCTGCCAAGGATGTTAATAAACGTGGCATTCAGTATTGAATCAAATGATTCACAACTGTTGGCATTGCCATTAGGTGGTGCTGTGAATTCGGCCCAAATAGTGAGAGGAAATACTGCCTTTGGTGAAATGTGGGTATCGAATATGTAGTCGGTAAATAATAGAACTTTCTGTTAAGGCTTAGTATAATAAACCGTACGAACTAACTTAAATGTGTTAATATTTAATTATGCAGAGTATAACATTATTAAATGGTACAGAATAAAGTAGGCTATGTTGTAACCTCACTGACGCCATGCACAAGAGTAAAAAAGGCGGAAATGACGTACTACGAGATAGTTCTTAAGATGAACAAAGTAACTGGACTACTCGAGTCATACATTCAATACTTCCTCCTCTGTGGGTAGAGCAGACATCAAGTCTTCGATGAAACCTTCTCTGACTTGTTCTGAATTCAGTAATGAAAGTCCAAAAAATTATTTTAAAAATGAGCTGGTCTATGAATTTATTTTATATTCTTTTTCTAGTCCTAGATGTTGAAGTTTTTGCCAGCAGCGCAAGTCCAACGTTGAAGTCCATCCTTCAGAAGCTTGTGATATTTAAACTAATAACCAAGAAATTTAAACATCATCTTATTCTTTTGACTTGCCATAGCTTTAATTGTATCAGACTGCTCTGCACTGTGTAGTTGAACTTTTATGTTATGTAGGCCAACAACCTAAAATAAACTCTCTGCATTGTTTAACTGACAACATCTCGAACAAAAAGGCGCTATATGCATTTGAAACAGAATTATTATTATAGATAATGCAAAGATTTAGCAAGTATAGCAATACTTTTCTAACTACAGCCAGGTGTAGCACGTGGACCCATTCTAACAATCCATTTCAAAATATTGGGACCCATTTTACGTATTGGTGAAAAGGGGCACAACTCTTGAGACCCAATTTACGTAGCCCCAAATGAGCTTTTGAACTACACAAAGTTAGTCATTCGAAAAAAAAGTAATCGGGTTTTTAGCGATCTTATTTCATTATAGTTATCGAACATTAAATATAATATGATTTCTTAAATCAATATACAATCTGAGAGCCAACATTAAATATATTTCAATATAGTAATACTTCCTACAAGTCCTATCACCTAAATGATAGTTTGAATGTAAAACTATTAGGCACACAAAGTTTGCTATTCAAATACATGTAATCAAGCTTTAAGCTACCTTAGTTCATTATAGTTATCGAACATTAAATATAATTTGGCTTCTGAAAGCAATAGGTTATACTAGCTAAGCGCCAACTGGAAAGAGATGGTAATATAGTACTACTTACTACAAACCTATAACCTAAATGATAATTAGAATGTGAAACTACTACACAAAGTTTGTCATTCAAACAAATGTAATTACATTTTAAGCTATCCATTTTTCATTTTAGCTATCGAGCTTTAAATATAATATTGTTTCTGAAATCAACATATAAACTAATAACCAATTTTAATTATGCTTTAGCCTTGGCGGAATATAAACATGGGTGATAGCTAAATATTTTAATATATTAAAGATTATATTCGTATTTGTACGATACCTATTATCTTTAAAACTGAATTGTATATGCTTTAATGTAAATGTGTCTTCAGCTAAGTGGGGTAGCCGATAAGACTTCACTATTTTCAAACAATAATACTTTTACTCACCAGAAACACGTTTTTGCACAATAACATTGAAAGAAACCGTTAAATCTGTCCCCTCACCAACAAGCAGGTGACAAACTTTAGCGTCACGATTTTGTCCGTTGTAAGGAGTGAGTTAGTTTATGCCCATTCAGTATAGAATGGAGATCACCGGCATACAACAACTTGAAAATGTAGCCTGAAGACGTCGGTATCTAGCTTATATAGAGGTCACCCCTTGTCAAACATCAAATATTGTAATCAGTGGCTCGCAATTCTGGCTTTGTATAAACTTGATCTCTAGGCTAATACTGACTGGTGACCATTCTATTAATTAATATGGAAGGCAAAGGTATTACATTAAATAATAATTTCAATTTAATTCATTTTAGTGCTGGCAAACAGTCGTGATACCTATAACAGGCCAGCACTTAAAAGTACGTAAGTACCATACAAACACATATAATAAAATAATAAAAAACAATAGTAGCTAAATATTGATGATGATTATGATGATAGTAATAAGGCTATTAAAATCGTAATAAGGTATAATAATAATACAATAACTGTGGGCTATAAATAAGTAGCCACATAATAATAAAGATAATTTAAATTCAATTTCAATTTCCTTGATTATAATCAGATCAGGCCAACAGTCACAAAACTTGTAACATAATTTTTTTAAATCAAGAACAATAATAAACATATATAGGCATTTACATAATTAAAAGTTCAACACCTTAGCTCAGTCGGTAGTGTGTGCGTGTGTGTATGTGTGTACTTGGTTAAGAGTCCCGGATTCCATTCTTGGCAAAACATAAACATTTATCATTGGTGACATGGGGCCATTATCGGCTTTGGTATACTTTAACAGTGATAAATTAGCTACCAGGGCTGGATTTTGGTGTTTGTTCTAGATATAAGTTAGTCAATAAGTCGTGTGCTGGTATAATCATTCGATTCAGAAAGTGCATGTTAAATACCACAAATGATTTTCTTTAAATTACATAATTAATAAAAATAAACAGCAAGCAAAAATATGTACATTTAAATTGTTTGAGGTAGAACATGTAGGCCTACTGAGTAAATTAATGATAAGATAACTCCTCAATTTATAGCTCCCTGAGTTTGACTCAGATTCTTTTGTGATAAAAGTAAAGTCAAAATTAATAGATAATTTGTACTATGTATACAATGACCTATTATATAAAGCTGACTTTGTAGAGTTAACTAATTGGGAGAAAACCATTTTGGATTGCGAGAGGGCCAAGAAGGGACATGAATACATAGGCTAAATGATCAAGGGCTAATTTACGAGAAATGTTGTTATTGAAAATATTAAAAACAAAAAGGACATAGCAATAAAATCTACTAAAGAAAAGAGTTTTAATCTCTAAAAGTTTTTAAATACTGTCAATCATGATAAATTATGTTAATAAAGAATTTAGCATAGCAAACGACCACAAATGTACAGTACGTTGGGTTTTTTTCCAACCTGGGAGAGTCAGTTAAGTTGAATCCACACGCTGAAATTTGAAAGCAGTCCAGTGTGTCCGCACCTCCTAGTGGTGCAGCTGTTCACACACTCGCGGAAAGTTAGGAATCTCTGTTTATCCATGATGCATTGAAACGTCAAACATAAAAACGTAAATATTACAATCAATGCTAGTTACTGCATTTGAAATAAAATGAGATGTTCTACTTCTGCCTAGTTTTGATTTTGTCATCGATAAATCTCATGGATTACAATAAACGGTCGTTTTTAAATAATCACTTTTGATATACACCATCGTGAGAATGTGCTGTGTTTATGAATAACACACTGTTGAAAGTTAGCGCACATGCTGATCGGGTTTTCTGTAGAATTTTGTTTATTATCATTATTATTCTTTATTATTTATGTAGTTATATTGTAGGCGTAGGTACTTGAAACAGCAGTAATGGAGTGGTCAGAAGAGAAATGTTTTCAATTGATTGGTGTGTACCAACAACACGAGTTATTGTGGCAAGTAAGACATCCTTAACATTATAATAATTTGAAAAAGCAAGACGCATGGGAGGAAATTGTCCGAGAAATAAATATAGATCCAGAAGAGTCTAAAAAGAAAATGGGTTGGTTATTATCACACTTTCGACGGGAAAATGTCTCAGATTAAAAAAAAAACAAGGAACAGGGACAATTGTGTTTTTAAGTTTAAAAAAATGTACATTATACAGTGTTTTCCAATTAATTTTATTCTTACTTACACTGGAATTTGTATTGTAGGAAGATATTACATATATGAGAGTTCTTGGATTGCATTCAAAGCAATTATATTCCTGCAGGACAAAGATGAGCCCAGGCCAAGATTAAATACAGTAAGTTTTGATTAATTGTTTCCCCTTAGTAATTATTATGTACTTGTAACAACAATTTCATGCATATTCATTTTGCCATTCAACTTGACCTTCTTCTGTTATAAAAAATGTTTCCCAATTCTAATGTAACTTCTTGAGCTGTATTAGTTGATCTACGTGGAGTGTTTCGGAGAGGAAGGACTGAAGCTGCATTTTCGTAAACCATTGTCCTTCAGTTCCCTTTTATTAAATTTCCTTGTTCCGTCCCTTGATCAAAAGTTCATGGTGGTGTGTAAAATTGTCGAGATGTTCTATCTCTTCGCAAAAAGTTGTGTAGGTGTGCAACTGTTATTACAATCAGCGGTGCTTTTTCGGGCTCAAGAAGCAATGGTTTTCTCAAAACTCGAAAAACAGCTGACATAATTCCGAATACGTTCTCCACTACCCTACGAGCTTGACAGATACGATAATTGTAAACTATCTGCATAGATTGTATAGTAAAATACCCTGAAAATGGTTTCATCACATGTTCACATAGTGCAAAGGCGTCATCACAAATTAGAAAAAAAAAATGGAATTGCCTTTTGTCTTGTTCTTAAAGCAATCGGTCGAGGGAAGTTTAAACCTGTCTGCTCCATTTTTTCTATAATATACTGTCTTTAAAAACAACTCCATCCGAAATACTTCACTGGCAACCAGTATCAACAAACAATAGGTTGTAATCAGCGTCCACCAAGGCAAAAAGTACTATGCTAAACGTGGATTTATAGTTCATAAATTCAGAACAGCTCAACAGGTTTCTGAATTATGACGTGTTTCCTGTCTAGGGCTCCTAGACAATGAGGGAAATTCCAGTTTCTTTCATATTGCCTTGAAACTTCAGTCCATTCCATTGCAGTTTTAGGTATCTGTAAGCAATAAATAGATACTATTATGCCCAAATCGTTGAAATAAACATAGTCGTATTGTTATAACAACTTAAGCAATAGCATATACTGTCTTTTACGTATTAGACGACCCCATGTACTAAGTATTATATTGTTTTAAATAATATGTATGGTTTATTTTTAGTATTGGAGAAAGACAATTCTGACTCATCTGAAGAAAGAGAAGCACCACCAGCAGATACAGTTTTGCAGGATACGGCAGAAAATAGAAACCAAATGCCAACTCCCTCAATAGAAAATTTGGACCAAATGCCACCACCCTTAAAACATCCGCCTCGGAAAAATATAAAAAGAATTACTGATGAAAGGTTGGATAAGGCTTTTAGTATGCTAAAAGCATCAGCATCGATGTCATCATCTCTATCGCGAAATAAAGAAAGCGAACACGACATATTTGGAAAGTTAGTAGCTAAGAAATTACAAGGCTATAGTCCTGATGTAAGCAGTATTGTACAGCAAAAGCCGAAATAGGCTGGTCCACCATTAACAATCAACAAACCCTCACATACAGTGTCCTTCACAAACCCTTTCTCATTCAAATCCACCAACCACAACCATATCATTACAATTACAATCCCAATTCAAATTCTTCCCATCCGAAACCTCCAAATCCCAATATACCTTTATCTGTAACTCCTGGTCAGACCTCACCTCCCGCTACTACAACAACTCCTCAGTCTTCCTCAATAGGCCAGTACTACTCAAGTTTTTTCCCAAATACTCCAGATACTTCCAATTCTATTGATAGGGTTAATAGCAAAAGATACGAAGAAATGTAAGATGTAGGTTTATGTTTATTTATATATATTTTCATGAAGGAAACATTTTGTGTTGTATTTTTGTTTTGATGTATTCGAGTGTTTTGATACAGATTATTTTGCAACAAATGTGTTCCATGTTTAGTTTTTGACTTTTTAAATTTTTGTTTATGATTTTAAAAAAATGTACTTACTTTGATATTGTCCTTTAAAACTGAACCGTTGCTCTAGTTAACACCAGATTCAATGATTGCTAACAATGTAAATACATATGATAGGTAACATTTGAAAGGAAGAGATATGAATGCATTTTAACAAATCAGTTTAATGTAACAAAAGGTTGAGATAGGTACATAAAACATCTTCAGAACACAAAACAATATATAATGAAACAGTCCTTAGACTTGTCCATGTTAATTAGCCACACCGATTGTTAAATGACTGATACTCTCTAAGCGTGAATATGGTGTGAAGCGCCCACTAATTAGACATACAGGTTAAGTTTTGCAAGCTACAATCTGTTGGCTGTCGGTTACAGACATAGATGGATCGGCCGAGAATATACATCAATTGATAGCACAGGGTAAGTTCTTATTCAGTGTTCTCAGCCTTACTTTGTCATGAGCTGGCGCACGACCAATTGGTCTATGCCAGAAGGGCAGAAATGACCCACAAGTTGATCATCGAAACTGTTGAACAACACAAATTATATAACGCATATAACACGAGCCATGCCAGACGGGCAGAAATGACCCACAAGTTGAGCACCGAAACAGATGAACAACACAAGATTAATATACCTAACTAGGCATTGCCATTAGACCACGAACAATCTGAACAACCCCTTTCCCGACTAACTGCCTCGCAAACTACAAAATGGTCATACGGGCTAAGGTGTGGGAATCATTTCCATTTAAACTGCCGGTCCTAAGTACAAAGCAGAAAAAATGAGAAGTACTAAATTACTTCACGTAAGTGAACTAAGTCATAGAAAACTAAGCTAAAGAACAATGAACAATAATAATGAGAGAAGCTAATCCCCTTAACAACTTATACAAAAAAACAACCTAAGACTCGGGCCTGGACATAGAGCTGCCTACTCCCCACGGCCTTGAACGATTAATCAAACTTCATATTACTTTCGGTGGTCCGGTCGGTCCCTCGGCGTGAGCATCGTGATCACAGGTTTCGTGAAGTTGAGTTGAAGAGAGAACTTCGGAGAGTGTCGACTATCCTGAAGGTGAGGAATAATTGTAATCGTATTTTGGCCCAGCGAGCTATGGAGTTTAACAGTGGTTGAACGCAAAGAATCATGGAAAGGAAAGAAGAAGGGGATATACGCGATTGAGCTTTAATTGGTTTTCTTAGTGCATTATCTTGTTTTTCTATATATTTTTTTTACCAATTCTGTTTAGTAAGTACCTAAAATCAGAAGGTGTCATCTTTGTGAAATTTTTGTAATGTCCACTTACAGCTTGAAACTTTAATTCACTTACTAAACTGCCAACATTTCCTGCATTTCTCTGTTTATATAAATGTGTTTGACCCTATCTTCTTGATTTTCTTCGTTTTTTCTTCGCGGCTAACGAATAATGAATATAAATATACGCCGCTGCAGCTTCCATAGTTATTTTAAGAAACTTAGGGAACAACGTAGACCCGTTCTGTTCGTTGTTCAGTTCGGAGAAATTAATGTCCATTCTCCGTTCTGTTTGATATTGGGTTAATTAGTCTATTTGTCGTTTGGCGCAATGTTCAGGTCTGTATGGAGCTATATGGAATTGTGTAAATATTTATTGGTGAGTCACTTTAAACGATACCAACAATAATAATCTAAACACGTTTTACATATATCATTTAACAAAAATATTTTATTAGAGGTTAGAAAATACAACAAATAAACATGTAAATAATAATTTTAAAATAAATTTACTATATAAGGATTATGTACCGTTCACAAACATGATTAGAATATTATCATTAACATTGCAAAAACTCAATGCCTAGAAAGAGCAATCATTGTTGCACTACTCCAAAGGTCACGGGTTCAATAACCATGTCCAATAAAATCGACATTTTTATTTAAGAATTGTTTTGAACACTTACCAGCCTTGTAATATAGAACTTTGAAACATACTTTGTAAAGAATCTAACTCTTTTTATTTACTGAATAAGAATTTTCACTACGAAATTTATAATTCCTATACTTGATGTAGTTAATAGGAAGTACGAGTGTATTTACAAGCGTTGACGAAACCAAAGAAATTAATTCACGAAAGGAATTACCGTAGAAAAAGTGGTTTATTTTATTTAGAATTGTGTCTTACCACCCGGATGGTTTATATACTAATGCACTATTCTAAATTGATAAAATGGAATCAATAGAAAGAGCAAAGGTAAGCTGAGAAATTTTTTAAGTTATGAAATGAATTATAAAGATAATATTTAAGTTAGCTTGTCAAAAAAGTATTTAGTTTAAAATGATTGTGATAAAACAAATTTGAATAAAATTAAAATATAATATTATACATTATACATACATATTAAAAATGTGAGTCAAAGTAACATATACATAATCAGAACAACACGTATTAAATATATGTATTAAGACATGAGTCAAACATGATCAGAGAGTGTATGGTATTGATAAAAATACTAAAGCTAGTTACAATTAAGTTATAGAGTTTGAGAATGATGCCTATTCTGTTAAGAAAACTAGTAAGTTAATTGTTCTTGTATTTCAGGAAATTTATGATATTACAATTCAATACTACTAAATGTTAAAAGAGACAAATGTCCAAAAGATCTAAGAAAATTAGAGGAACAATATAATATGGTGTAAAAAGATATATATATGTTTATAAGTTAGAATTAACAAAAGTGTGATATAAAGATATAAAGAAGTTAATAAAGTTGAATTCTATTCTTATCTGAGAAGTTTAATGCCCTTGTTCCTTTTTTTAAATTCTGGAGTGAGATTGTCACGACATGTTTCGGCGCTGCAATGGCACCATCCTCAGGTCTAGATGAGAAAAAAGGTTAACGTAAGTTGTGGCACAATATTCAATGTTAGCCAATACAATGAAAAAACGAAATTAAGTTAATATATAACCAGTAAACTTGACATTTATAACTGTGAAAATGAAATAACATAATTACCTCAAAAAAGAATCCTGAAATGAGTTCCTACTACGACGAATCGAATAGAACTAAATTAAACTACAAAAAGATGTGCAAATGTAAACTAAGAATTTCTCAGCTTACCTTTGCTCTTTCTATTGATTCTATTTTATCAATTTAGAATATATATTGTTCCTTACTACAATTAATTATGTTTTTTATGGAACGAATGCACTAATTATATCAATGGTTTTAGGGTTGAGTAAGGTTATAGTTATGGGAAATGTACCCGCATTTGAGTGGAGCGAGAGGGGAAACCCGTTTTGGAAAAAACTTCATCAGTACACCCGACTGAGATTCGGACCTTGATATCCCACTCATTGGCAGTCTACAACCTAATTTTATAGCTGAGGGAACTGCAGGTCTTATGGAGAAAATATTTATCTTCACTCTCTCTCTCTGTTACCGGTTGCCAAACTCTCTAGCTTTCGGTTGTTGGGAAGTGAGGGGGAAGGGTTTACTAGGAAATCCCTCATTGTAAACAATGCAGCTTGGGGAGGTTGGGGAGTTAAATTGACAGGCAAAAACATTTCCTATCAGTGTACAGCCTTTTCTAGAAACATTAACTATTTCCACAATCGTGTTGTTTTTTTTTCAAAATTAAAGTTTATTCACTTTTTATATTCTTCACGTAATTATAGGACAGGATGTTTCTCTTGATGTTGAATCATACTCGACGAACTTCCGAGGATCAAACAAGAGTATTTGTTTGTGTGTTTATTCCTTCACTAATATTAGTAGAAAGAACCTCCAAGAATTGGCATCCATTTTGTTCTTGTATATTTTGTATTGTTAATATTCTATTTATTTTATGGATACATTAAACAAAAATATTTATGTCTTGTCAATGCCAAATAAATACATATTTATTGTTATTTATCAATAAGAATATAGCGTGAATTTGTTTGTGTTTGCAAAACATTAGTGTTTACTTGGATACACATTGCGTAAATTTAGTTTTATGGAATCAATAGTTCTTAACAATCTTATTTTTATGTACATTTTCCTATTTAAATCAGTTGTGTTACTTCAAGAATTTAAAGATGTAGTGAAAAAAAAATTATTAGTTGTGGATGCTATATTATCACTTATACAATTTATAAACTTTTATCTCTCAGTCAAATGTGAAAGAGTTGATGGTTGTTTTTACAGTGTTGTAAAATTATGAAGTTTTTCATAACAATTTGTTGCACAATATTAAAACACCTTTTTTGATAATCTAAAAAGATTTTGTGTCGCTATAGTTTTACTTTATGTTAAAACTCTTTGTATTTCACATTTGTCTGAAAAATATTATTTTAGAGAAATTGTGTAAGTAAAATAGAATCTAACAACATCTGAGCATTTATGGTAAGAAAAAGAGTAAAATTAATAATATAAATAAGATAATAATAAAAAGTTATGCAGATAAGATACTTACTGAGCCATAGAGACAGCAGCTTTAACGAACGGAAGTACTAGCGACTCACTCTAGATAGCAGCACATATATGGAAACCATGTTACAGCAAATTTAACATTGACTTTACAGTTTATAGATCATTCGTTAGTAAAGATTTGTGGTGTAAAAAAGAAGTGCGCTGCGTGTACCACCTCCTAAATAAATTATAATTCATAATGATAAGACGACAAATCATTGATCGAAGCAGTGATATAATTATGATAAGACAAATACAGCTTTAAAAATTAAGAAAATGTATGGGGATTTGCTAAAAGCGAGCTTACAAAAGGAAGGTAAATAAGCTATACCGGTACTTACTTATGATTGTAAAGTTTTATTTGTGAATCATAGAGATGTGTCGATATTTGTTCCAAACTGGTCTAGTTCCAAGTTACCGGTACTGTTCCACTAACGATACAGCCAGGCAGTGCTCAAACTCCAGTATCTGAACTTGGTAGCGGAACAGTACTGGAAACTTGGAGTTGGAACGCCTGGTACTTACTAGCTACTACTGTACGTCTTGTGGTTAATATTGCACAGTCGTCGACGGAGTTGACACTGGGGTAGCGATTTATTGTATGATGTTTCTTCCCTTTCCTCTTGCTCCTTCAAACTCTATTTAGTGTTGTCAGAATTGTCCAGAGCTCGCACCAGTCGAATTATATTTGTCGATTA
Source organism: Timema douglasi (assembly GCA_901482245.1). Classification (NCBI taxonomy): domain Eukaryota; kingdom Metazoa; phylum Arthropoda; class Insecta; order Phasmatodea; family Timematidae; genus Timema; species Timema douglasi. The sequence continues at coordinate 212,036 of CABEEJ010000272.1, forward strand.
TACAATAATCTTTAATTGGAATCACTTGTCTTTCCCTTTTTTTATTGTATTGAATATGCTATTATTCTTAGTATACATTTTAATCTTTACTAAAATTATTTTTTTCCATTAGTGTTTTAAAAAAAATATTATTTTAAATTTATCAAACATTCTAGCAGTATCGGACGCTATATGAATGCCACTATTTTTGTTTGATTGTTTATTGAGAGATATTTCTGCCCTTTATAATATATGAATATGTATAGTTAGACTTTCATTTGTAGTGGTATTTCTATTTATCGTGTTGCTGCAACCTCGTAGTGATGGGTTGAACCAGCCCGTTGACGCGAGCCAGCTCACATAAGCTCAAAAGAGTCGTTCATATGAGTCATAAATAGGAATAGGTTGTGAAATCACAACCTGCTCCTTTGTCACTGCTCCTTGGACGTCACATTCACAACCCGTTCCTGACAGATGAAAGGAGCTGTTCCTTTTTGTCACTGGTCCACGGATCAAATACACGTTGTAACAGATCCGGAGTAAACTTGTTCCTCGTCTCTCTGTCACAGGCAGCGCTGGAACATGTCCAAAGTAACCTTGCTCCTCGTCTCTGGCACAGACAGCGCTGTAACAGGTCTGGGGCAACCTTGTTCCTTTATGCTCCGGGGATTTTTGGAGCAATCATACAGTAGAAAGGAAGTGGATGCTTTCTGTTCTTGTCAGAGCGCTGAGATCAGATCCGGTTCAACCTTACTTATCTTTGCTATAGAGGCTTAGCTTAGAGTTGGTCCGAGGAGTCACAAATGAGTTTTGAAGGTGAAAGCTTTTGTAGTACAAAACATTATTTCCACAATACAAGCACAGTATGTAATATATTATCACAATAAATTGTTACGTTGATGAGTGACATTGAAGGAACCCACTTGGTGATCAAATGATTTAAGGCAAGGGCCAGCAATCTACTGACTGACTGATTTTATCTAGCCCACAAAATATTTAGCAAGCAAACAATTTGTTCAAAAAATAGACTTAATAGCTAAGAAAGGAGCTGTTCCTTTTTGTCACTGGTCCACGGATCAAATACACGTTGTAACAGATCCGGAGTAAACTTGTTCCTCGTCTCTCTGTCACAGGCAGCGCTGGAACATGTCCAAAGTAACCTTGCTCCTCGTCTCTGGCACAGACAGCGCTGTAACAGGTCTGGGGCAACCTTGTTCCTTTATGCTCCGGGGATTTTTGGAGCAATCATACAGTAGAAAGGAAGTGGATGCTTTCTGTTCTTGTCAGAGCGCTGAGATCAGATCCGGTTCAACCTTACTTATCTTTGCTATAGAGGCTTAGCTTAGAGTTGGTCCGAGGAGTCACAAATGAGTTTTGAAGGTGAAAGCTTTTGTAGTACAAAACATTATTTCCACAATACAAGCACAGTATGTAATATATTATCACAATAAATTGTTACGTTGATGAGTGACATTGAAGGAACCCACTTGGTGATCAAATGATTTAAGGCAAGGGCCAGCAATCTACTGACTGACTGATTTTATCTAGCCCACAAAATATTTAGCAAGCAAACAATTTGTTCAAAAAATAGACTTAATAGCTAGTTACTAATTTGGAAATGTAAAATTGAACTTGTTTTTGCTTTACTTTTTTTTAAATTAGCCAAAGATTTTTTTTAAACCCATAAAGCCCACAATATCAAAAAGGTTGCCAGCCTCTGGTCTCTGGCTTCACTCTCGTACTAGAATGGACTTTTTCTGCCGGATGTGGTCATTTAGAAATTGCATCTGTTTGTAACCAGGCCACGAGGTTTCTTGAGATGAAGCCCCAACTCCACTGCGAGATGCATGTTATATCTTAGGGCTTTCTGTACCATAACACTCCCAGTCTTGTGTTTCAGTGGATGACACTGCACTACCATCTGAAATACAAATTATGGGCTATCAACAACTATAATATAATAACAGTAGTAGTAATTATTTACTATAGCTACGGCATTCGGAACTCGAATTATTAATATTATTATTACTATTATTAAAAAAGCAGTCTGGTGTCTTTAAACCCTCTATGAGTAGATTTCTTTAATAAATAGGCGAATGAATAGGCAAACATAAAAATATATATCTAGATGTGAGTAAATCCTCACTAAAATAATTATAATAGTGGTGAAATAACATAAAAGGCAAGTAGGGCCTAGCTGCAGGAGCATCAATTCAATCCTTGAACTAAGCTAGCTGTGATTATTCACTAGGGATGTGTCGATACTAGTGTAAACGTTACTTGGAACTTAGTCCGGAACGTTTTGGAACAGGTACAACTTGTCTTCTTCTCTCTAATGTTTTCTTACTCCCACCATTGCGCACTGTCCTCTACTCATTGCCTATCTCTCTTTCTTTTTACTTCCACCTTTCTCAGAAGCTACCAACTAGTAAATGTGTTGGACAATGTCACTACTGATACTCACGATCCTAAAGAGTTCTAGTTCCGCCTTAATAGTCCCAGTCCCAAAGAGTATCTCACACGACACTTGCTTGTACTTAAAATCAAGTGTGCTAGCTAGCGCCTAGTTATCTGTATACTAGCTAGTACAAAGGAAACAGGACTAGAGTATTCACACGCTGCTAGTTTGGTACTAGGTTCTAGTGCAAATATTTATGAAACGTCAGAGATTAATTTTGGGTGCAGCAGCAGCATTAATTAATAATAAAGATATTGAAAATTATGAGAGGGAGTGTAGGAAAAAGAATATGAACACGGGACTGGTCGGGAAAGATGAAATAATGGTCGCAGGATTCTAAATATGATTCATTCGGAGGTTAGGTAATATACATTCGGGGTGACACAAACGTTTAGTATCTCCCTAAATTTGTATTAATTTATTTACTATATGGTCAGAGGCCCCTAAGCCCATGGGTGTCAAAGTACAGTATCCTTGATGCACAAATGTTCTTTTTTAGGCCTACGCACACTTTATATTCTAAAAAAAACACCCAAGGTTGGCATGCTATCAAGTTTATTTAGATTAAAATTGGGTCTGGAACACAGTTTGTCGTTTTTAGATGACAATGTTTTAAATTTAATTTATATATATTAAATATATTGTCATTGTTATGTACAAAATTGATACGGAAAAATGAGTATGATTTATTCTTGTTACAGGTAAATCACAATATATAACATTCAATCTCAAAACATCAAATGTAAGTACAATCTACCACTTTCAACAGTAAGAATCTTAAAACTAGTTTTCAAACGTCTCCAAGCAACGTAAAACAAATGTTTTCCAATGCCAACTTGAGTTCTATCTCTAACATCCTCCCACCGTTGAGGTTGGATATCCTCAACTAATTGGTATCTCGTGAGGGAACGTTGACTCTTCTGCCAGAACGTGTGGTCTTAAAGGGCTGTATTTCATTTCTAGAAGGATCTTCTGAAGAAGTTACTTCCTTCCCTGGTGTTACACATTTATCGTCAAGAACCTCTAGTGGGTAGAGTCGTTGTATGGGTCTCAGAATTACACCTTTAGTAGTCACGACTCTTGCGAGCCTTGTTACGCTATCAGATCCAGGAAACAAACTCCACAATTTTCCAGGGGCCATTCTATCCTATTGGAACCGTCTGATCCAACTAAGACTATATCACAAATCTTGGTTTTGGCTTTGCACCTCTGAAGGGAGGTGGCAGCGGCCACAGCAGTGGCGGCAGATGCGGGTGACACCTGACTGGTGGATATGAGGGGCGTGTCAACGCTACCCGACTCTGCCCCATCGTCCCCACCTTCGTCTCCACTCTTGTTGGCCTCCTTTGCCTCGGCCAACATTTGTTCAAACTTGGCGTCAGAGTCTCGCTCAGAGTTGCCGCAAGGTTCCCCATCCTCTTCCTCCTGCAGATAACATGTGGGGTTATCCTTAGATCTGCCTCTCTTGCGTTTGCCAAGCTTGATCTTCAAGGTAGGAACCTTGCTGGATTTCTTGATGCTCACCCGGGGCATCTTCCTACTGCTACTGCGTTTCTTCTTCTTTCCTTCGCGCTCTTCTTCCTCCTCGTTCAAATCGAGATTAGCATCCCCCTTGTCTTTGGACTGCCTAGAGCGGGAGGATTTGTGACTGTAGTTTTCCTCTACAGCACTCTCGTTATCTACTTCCATGTTGGGGTTAATGTTGGTGAAGTCTCGCCATTTGACTGCCACCAGCATCATTAGTTTTGACATGAGTACCCGAGGGTTTTCCTTGCTCAATAGCGGACGCACATGCTGCTGGAACAATTTGTAAGCTGTAAGGTTTAGAAATTCTACTTTTGTGTACTCTATCTCCACATCTGTCAGACAAAATGTCTTGCAAACTTTTGTCACTGTTGGCATGTCTGTGTTGGACTCCTGAAAAGGGGTAGGAGTGGCTACTCTCTTGTGGCTGCCTCTTGACTTGAGAGAGTTTTGACTGCCACCATAGTCAGATTCGTCCCCATACCCTCCGCCTTTCTCCTCAAAACCAAAGTAACTTTCTTTGTTATAGAGAGAGGTAACAAGGTTGGTCGTAGCAGAATAATCACTGGAAACTGCTTTGCCCATTATGGTCCATCCAAGCAGAGTCTCAATACAAACAAGACCGTTGCTTAGTCTACATGTTTGTCCTGTTATTAACTTTCCAGCTACATCAGCTCCTATTAATATCTCAAGGGGACCTTCATTATCATTGATCTGTATTTTCTTTGCCTTAAGTTCCTTCAACCATGAACCCTTTTGAAAATAACGGTAACCTGTAATCACTTGTTCCCCTAAGACTTCAAAATTGCATGCATAAGGTTTACCCAAACTTTCCAAAAATATCTTATAGCATGAATGTCGTCTTTTTTCGGTATTTACACCACAAAACAGCGAATCTCTTAGTGTTTCAGTGAGTTGACAAGGGTAACCTAACTTCTCTGCTACTGATTCAAGAATATAAGATCTCTGACTACCAGTATCAAACAGTGCCCTGGTCTCTACAAGAGAGCTGCCTCAAACTATCCTAACCTTCAAAGTTTGCAAAATCACATTCGGCAAACCATTGCCACTCTCCTCTTCGTTGGAAATCAAAGAATGAGACTGAAGTTTCATATTAGAAGCATCCCTTGTGTGTTCTGAGTCTCGACATATTAAACTGTTGTGTCTTTTACTACAGAAATCACATTTTAACTTAGTTCTGCACATTTTTGAAATATGACCTGTCTTCAAACAAAGAAAACATGCTTTCTTATCTTTCAAAAGGGATCTTCTTTCCCCTAAAGTCATCTTCTTTGCTAAGAAGCAGTTGTCACTAACATGAGACTTATCACAAAATATACATGCTACCGGAGGACTACACCCCACAAGAGCAGCTGCCGAAGGTAATGTATCTTCATTGTAACTTTCAAAATCTTTCTTCCTACCTTTTAACTTATCCGGGTTAGCAGTGAAGGTACCTTTAGGTGGAGTTTTGACAGCAAGCTTGATTCTCTCCTCTCCTTCTACTTCAATCTCCAGGAACTTCATCAAACTCTTAAGACGTTCTTCAGGCTCCTTTTCCTTTCCTCCACCACTCCTCTGCCAAGCGCGTAATATATCTGTAGTCAAACATGATTCTATCATAGGGAACAACATCGCAGCATATTTCTCTGAGGTTACCTTTAGACTCTCCAAAGCACTAAGGTGAGTTTCGATTTTATCATACAGCGAAGAGACATCAGGAAAATTGCTGGCATTCATTAGTGATAATAATTCCCTAGTGTAAACTTCTACCAATAAAGAATCTTTACCAAAGCGTGATTTAAGTTTCTGTATGGCCTTGGGATAGTTTTCTCCAGTGGCTGGGAAACTGTTAACAATATCACGGGCTTTGGAATTGGGTAAAGTTGCTTGGATAAGATATTCATATTTGTCTGCATCATCTAACTCCTGATCCTCGTCAATCTTTTGAAACTGGTTCCAAAAACCCAACCAATCTCGTAAATTTCCACTGAATTTACGGAATTCAATCTTCGGAAGACGATATTTACTTCTTAAATTGTGTTTAGTACTTACAGATGACTGAGCCTCCCTTTCATGTTCCCTTTTCCGAACAGCAACAGCATCGGAGACTGCAGCTGCTAAAACATGGAACTTACGTTTGTAGTCGTCCACTACCTCTACCTCATTGATTAGGTCTTCTTCTGTCGCCTCTGTCTCTATGAGGTGTTGGAAGATCTCCTGATCCAAACTGTGTACGAGGTTAGCCTTTTCTTCCAGCAACGTATAATTCCCTTGGATCGCGATTATATCCAGTTCTTCCATCTCCAGCAACGCTTTTAGTGAATTTGTTGCTTTTGTAAAAGTTCTGCGATATACACCACGTTTCCTATTTATACTGTTAATATCACTCATTTTCCGACTAGGTCCTGTCACGGTCGCCAGATGTTATGTACAAAATTGATACGGAAACATGAGTATGATTTATTCTTGTTACAGGTAAATCACAATATATAACATTCAATCTCAAAACTTCAAATGTAAGTACAATCTACCACTTTCAACAGTAAGAATCTTAAAACTAGTTTACAAACGTCTCCAAGCAACGTAAAGCAAATGTTTTCCAATGCCAACTTGAGTTCTGTCTCTGACGCTAGATGATGACGTGATAGCTAGTGCTAACTAGCACACTGGACTTCAAGTACGAGCTAGTGTCGTGTGATATGGGCTTTAGGTTGAGCTGGTAGAAACTAGAAAGTAATATCACACCCAGTGGCTTGGCTGACTAGCTATAGACACTGCTCTGAGGAAGAAGGGTTGGAGGGAGAGGGGGGTTATGTCATATTTATAAACTGATTCAGCAGTAATAAATGCTTATCCTTTATTATTGTGATGTTTATTTACACATAGCTGTCAGTAAAATCATTGATATACAAGTTAAGTTAAATTTATTTATTTCTTAAGTAAATTTTATTATTGATATACAATACATTTGGTATACATAAACTGAAAACATAATAGAAATAATAACTTGCACCAACCTCCAAGGGTTCTCGAAAGTAATATTGGCTCGATTATAAATAAAAGTCTTTTCTTTTTAGTCTATCTCTAATTAGGGTACATAATCATATTTAATGGGGGGGATTTATGTCCCCCCCACACAACACATTTAGAAGATGATTAAATTGTTCAATCTTAAACTAGTTATTATGTAGTGCTATCAAATAAATAGTTTATAAGAAAATCTTTAGGTTTTTATTTTATTATATATATATATGAAACAAATAATTAATAGTGATACGTAGTATTTAAACACACAAAAACTACACTTCCTTCAAAATATATAATACTATCATCATTATCATCATTAATAACAATAATAATAATAATAGGGATTAAAATAGTTTCAAGGTGTTCCGTATAGGTGCTGCATTCCAGACAAATTTGACAAGACAATGTCTGTTTAATATAGAGGTCTCGATGGCTCACTAGTTATTTTATTTGTGTAACATTACTATTACTATTTTTTAAATTTATTTATTTTGTACTATTAGTTTGTTTAGCGAATCCATCTTACTTGAACAATTTTAATTGTTTCAAACCAAATGTAATAAAATAAATTAATGACATGAAATACAAATTTTGCTTTTTTGAAAGTTCACTCTTAATAACAAGATCAACTTTATTATTTACAGTGGGTTGAAAAGTAAGTTTTTATAAAAATCTGTTCAAGTGATAATAGTTAAGAATATTTAATATTTTTCATAGCTATTTCTTTAAACTCTAAAATCAACCCAACCAATTTAAGTGGATACTTTAAGGAAATATAAATGAAAATTAAAAGTTTGGAATAGGTTATCTTTATTTAGATTATAAGATGAAGCTAAATACATTTTGTCACAATGTACACAATTATATTTTGCAAATACAAAGCTACACTTAATGTAAAAAATCTATTCCATTCGCTTTCTAATATTAGCTACCTTAATAATACAGCATATATGCAGAATATTAACATAATGGAAAAACCTTTATGTTCAGTTTATCAAGCAAGATTTTTCTGGCCAATTTTGCTAAAGGAATTAATATGTGAACAAATACTCATGCTTAATTCTTGGCGATTCTTGATAAACTCAAATTCCTGCCCTATAATGAGACACCTTTGACGCAAACTTTCACAACATACAGGGATAATGTTGACTAACAAATATTTAATCATCAATCCTTTCAAGAAGTTGAAAAGTATTGTCAGATGATTCAAATAAAGTCAGGTCAACATGTAGAACATGCATGTCAAACTTGCAGCCCGCGGAACGAGTATGGCGCGTGGACCTTTTGTTGAATCATTATTCCGTCATCTTATAAATGTTGTAGTTAAATCATTTGAGATTATTACATTTGGAAATCAGGCATTATTTGTGAAAATTTAGTCGCTGAGTTTAGTGTACTAAATGTTTACCCTTTACATGATTAACAAAAGTTTATTTAAATCAAAATATTGGCAATTTTTGGCAGCACTTATATTAAGAATGTGTGAATAGCTCATGAAGAAAAACAAAACACCCGAGAAATCATAGCTTATGGACATGCATTTGTTATTAATTATGAAAGTGACTTCAAAACAAGAGTTTAAACCCCAACATTCACTCCCTTATTATATAAAAAAAATCAATTATTCTGCAAAAAAAAAAATTAAGTCGGTCTTAAATTCTACATTATCTTAGTTTCCTTTCTATAGTAATAAGAGTTTTAAAATTGATTTTTTTAAACTTCGTGGCAATGTTGAATTTTCTGTGAGGTGGTGCCATCTGTATTTTCATCTTTAAATGTGGCCCTTATGATCCAACGAGTTTGACACACCTGGTGTATAACATCTTTTGTTGTGATATAGAATAAACATATTAATATATATTCCATGGTAATAAATTTGTCCTATTTAAATCCAAAAAATATTTGCAGACCTATGTTTACTAAGGCTTTTTTACTTATTTTAATAAGTAGGCGGTAGGCCTATTCCAAAAACTTATATTTTTGAATCTTTTTTTTTTAACATAATATGTTATTCTAAGTTTCTTGAGTGTATTTTTATTGAATCCAGGATATTTTCAAATGTCATAATTTGTGCTATTTTGATAGATTAGTTATTAAAAATTCCTTTTTATTTAAACGTGTGAATGGTGCAACCAGGAAGAGGGAAGATAAGGAGGTACTAGGGTATGTGCTCTACCCGTCCTCCCCTCACCCCCCCTTCTATTTATATGAATCAAGGAATGTTGGCTTGTGTTTATTAGTCTAAAAATAAAAACATAATTGTTTATGCAATCATAAATCATGTTTTCTATGCATAGTATGAGGAAAAAAGTGAAGAGGTAGACATATGTTTGGGAAATTATATTTTAAACATTATAAAATGTTTACCTACTAAAAATAAACCAACTATGGAGTAGATACCAGTGAATCATAGAATTTGTCACTGAGTGTAACTAAAAATATATACGACCAGGCTGGAACACGCATAATAATAAAATGGGACCCTAAACGTGAATATGACTGCTATTGGCTACCAATTTATTTATCATTTTGTACAGAGCAAATGGGAACAAAGGTTTTAGTATAAATAATTGATTTTCAATAAGGTGTTAGTAATTAAGTTTATTAAAAATCTATATATGGTGGATTAAAAGACTAACTCAACAATCTTTATAAGAAATTTGTTCAAAAGTATGAGTTGAGATTAAAGTATGGTTATAGCCGCATCTAAATGCCATATTTTTAAAATTTAAAAATGATACCTAGACACGGGAATCAAACTCGGGACCTTTGGCTAACTAAGCCAATGCTCTTACCACTGAGATATTCAGGAGTCAACCCGAGTAGAAGCTTGCTACCTTATCTGATAGCTTGCAAATATCTTGCGTCCATCACAGGGACTGCCTTAAAATACGAGTGAAGAATGATCTTGTGCTCAGGACGACTCCCGGATAGCCCAGTGGTAAAAAAATTGGCTTAATTAGCCAAAGACCCTGGGTTTGATTCTTGTGTCCAAGTGACATTTTCAATTTAAAGAATATGACGTTTAGTTGCGGCTATAGCTGTACTTAGCAACTATAATAATAGCTTGGATATTTAATCCATTGTTATAATTTACTACTAGCCACTGACAAGGTTGAAATTGTTAAATTAAAGTAGGAATAATAATAATTTGATTTAGTCCAAAATAAAATCACAATCATTGTAAAATAATATGATGTTGACAACATTTTGCTTTATATCAATCCATACAAGCAATGAACACCTGTCAGAGTATGCCAATAGTGTTAAGCATGTAATTAACCAGCTATATTTCATCCAAATGATTATTTCAATGTGTTCGTGTGTCAATAATGTAAAAACAGCTAATAATTAAAATTCTTAAGGTTAAACGTTAAGCTTGTCCTTAAAAATGGTGTTTGTGTGTTTAATAGTGTCTTAGCTAAACAATTTCTACTCCATTATCACTATGGTAAGTGTCCTGGCTATCCCTCCTAATTTTAACCATTATAATTAAAAACAAATTGTTGGTTTGTGTGAATGCTTTGACTGCCAAAAGTAACAGCAAATTAACATATGGTCTTGCATATCATATGGTTTGGGAAATGAATTTATGGTAACTTTTCATAGCTGTCAGATACCACCTTTCCAACCGTGTATGAGCTATTTGTGCTCAAAATCTTTGGTTTCAAATCATGTCTACAAACTAATGAGGGTAAATTTCCTTATGATTCGACTCGTCGGTACCTTATTGATTGTGGAAAGATATACTGTGTATTTACAAAAAAAAAGTCTGTTGAGTTAAAGTAAAATAAAAAATTAAACATAATAGATGTAAGAATGTGATGCTTAGCAATAATTAAAAACCATTCACTTAGATGTAAATTAACTTAGGAATATTAAACATTATCAATTGTATTAAATGAACAATTAATACCATGGAAAACATTTAAACTATAGATGTGCTCAGCTAATCTTCAAGGATATTTGAGAGTCAAGGATATGAAATCATGTCGACTTCAGCTTTAAGATCCAAAGCAAAAAACAGAATTTTTCTAAATTCAAATTTTATATAACTATTGTGATACCTACTAGGGATCTAACCCCCATAATTTTAGGACTAATCTAACAGCCTGACCCTAGACCATTAATTTAACACTTAACTTTATGTGATTTTATATTATAGCATATGTTATCAAGTAGTTACAATTTATCTTTTCTATAGCAAAAAGTGTACTGCTAACAAAATCGGAATTAAATTAAAACAATTAAATACTATAACTGGTAAGATATCCTCCTGTGATTATTACATTTTCTAAGATTTAAATTTGAGATCTATAACTATAAGTAAAATAAGGTTACGATTTACATAAAAAAAAATTCATCTTCAATATTACAAAGCTATGTTAATAAAACATATTTATAGCTAAAGTACATGTTCATGTTATGTATATTACAAATTAATATTCACTTGACAAAATATTAATTAAATAAAATGTTGTGATAATAATTAGATGTATTCACTTAAGGCAAAATATGTTAACCTTTTTTGTAACAAGGAACTTTTTCAAACAATAATTAATGTCTAAATTTATATAATTATGAGCAGAAAAAAAACCATTCAATTTTAAAATAGCATTGGAATATTTCTATAGCTTACTTGATTCTCTTTAAAGTGGACTTTTTACAACCCTATTATTTATTATTTTATTAGTTCATTTATTGGTGTATTTACATACTTTTAAAAAACTATGATTTGGATACCTAATCAATAAGCTTGATTTTAGTGATTTTTTGCCTATGTATGATTTATATAAAATAGAAATTAAATTAAAAGTCATCATTTGCAACCATATTTTTGGAGTTACCACATCCAGACTCAAAGAAATTGAGCTGGTCCAAAACCAAGCACCAAGGCACAGGTAGTTTTAAATCAATTCTTGTTACAGTAATGCAAATTTTCACTGACAACTCACCATTAGCTATGAAAGGCGGGATAAATGCTTTGATTCAATAATAATAATAATAATAATAATATTTAGTACCTCGTCTTACTACCCGTTCGGGTTAAACGCTTTAAGTACTAATTACTATAATGGATTAGGAATTAGGAAGGTTGAATTAGAGGAAGTGAACCCGCATTTGCGTGGAAAACCATTTAGGAAAAACCACCCCAGTTCACCCGACCGAGATTCGAACTTCGATCTTCCCGTCCTCAGCAGTCGAGCTCAACACGACAAGCGCGTTAGCCAACTACGCCACCGAGGCGGGTTTTGATTCGGTAATAAAAGTTACATAAGACTACCTAATAATAACTTCTGGAAAATATTCAATAAAGCCACGAATAATCTTAAGACCCAAGAAGGTTTTATACATAAAGTAAATTCACTACAGAAGAAATAAAACTTAGCAACAATTACTAAGACTGAAAATATACTTTTCCCAACTTGTCCCATATCGCAAATCGAGATTAGGCTAATTGAGAAGAATAGCTAAATAAAATAAATTACAGCCCATAATAATTTTGACTCACTGCAGTTGAACTTACTAATGTTGGAAACCATGCATACTCGTTATCCAGAACAAGACTGGTTACAAATATTTGCAGATGAATCATTCATAGATAAGGCTGGGAATACTGGTGCAGGAGTCCATTGTAAACTCTTCAACTTTTATATGTCCTTGGGTCCTAACACAACTCATTTTGATGGAGGAAAATATAGGCATGAATAATCTTCTCAATTTTGGCCATAAAGTATGGGTTTTTGGAGAATTCTACCCATTTCTAATACCTGGAAAATTAAACAAATATTCTAGTGTTTATATTTATTCCCAGTTTAAGTATGGTAGGGTGATAGTATGCTATTTCCGTTTCATTTTAGGTTTTTTCTTTGTTATGATAAATTGTTTTGATATTTTAATAACTTTTTTACATACACAAGCATATGTAGAATTGAATAACACCAACATTTATAAACTCTTAAAATTTTTAATAAACATAACATCTGAATAAAACTCAACAACAAATAGCTCAAATCACTTTCAGAATGTAAATATTGAAGACAACGCGTGGTTTACCCTTAATCCTCTGCACTAAATTTCTGTAATCCTGTGCTTATGCACTTAAACAGCATTGACATGATTGAATGATGTGTACCATTACATTACATTTATTATTGCATGAAAGGTTAAGCTTGGTTGGGAAAGTATCATAACAAATATATTTAAACTAAGTTCTCTTTTATATTGCAATGATGTCACCAATGTATTGCTCAAACTCTTTCGCTTATTCTTTTATTTAATTCAGTCAAAATTGGAGGCCGCTACAGATTGTTTATTTGATTTTGTGAAGACGATAAATTTACTTTGCATTTTAAGTTAAGTTGTGCCATGATTTAGAACAGTCATTATTAACATATTTTTTTCAAGAAAGTAGCCTACATGTATGTCTAGCGCTATGTGTAGTTTTGAACGACTCTTGAACAAGAGGTGTGAACGAATGACTAGCTTCACGAGTGAGTCGTTCACGCCACCATTACACACACCATGCGTCTGATAGATACATTGACCAATAGGCCAACAGTTTTTACTACACATTTTTCTATTATTACTTGTACAAAATAAACGTATGCATGTCAGTTGTACAATTAAATCAAGAATTTAGATCAATGAAATTAAATAGGCCTGTTACCCTAAATATTAGGCCCTACCCCAAGGATGCATCAGGCACCAATCCCCCTTTCCCCCTGATCATTACTTGTGTCCATGGGATGGGAGGCATCGTGCATTAGTTTGATGTTTCTTTAAATCTCTTCTTTTCACTCACACACTATCATTGTCTTTGCCTACTCTCTTTTAGTTTTTGTTTAGTGTTTGGTTTGACCTAACTAGTCTTGACCATCAATGTATTGCTTCTGCACTAGGGATAGGTTGTGAAATCACAACCTGCTCCTTTGTCACTGCTCCTCGGACGTCACATTCACAACCCGTTCCTGACAGACGAAAGGAGCTGTTCCTTTTTGTCACTGGTCCACGGATCAAATACACGTTGTAACAGATCCGGAGTAAACTTGTTCCTCGTCTCTCTAGTCACAGGCAGCGCTGGAACATGTCCAAAGTAACCTTGCTCCTCGTCTCTGGCACAGACAGCGCTGTAACAGGTCTGGGGCAACCTTGTTCCTTTATGCTCCGGGGATTTTTGGAGCAATCATACAGTAGAAAGGAAGTGGATGCTTTCTGTTCTTGTCAGAGCGCTGAGATCAGATCCGGTTCAACCTTACTTATCTTTGCTATAGAGGCTTAGCTTAGAGTTGGTCCGAGGAGTCACAAATGAGTTTTGAAGGTGAAAGCTTTTGTAGTACAAAACATTATTTCCACAATACAAGCACAGTATGTAATATATTATCACAATAAATTGTTACGTTGATGAGTGACATTGAAGGAACCCACTTGGTGATCAAATGATTTAAGGCAAGGGCCAGCAATCTACTGACTGACTGATTTTATCTAGCCCACAAAATATTTAGCAAGCAAACAATTTGTTCAAAAAATAGACTTAATAGCTAATTACTAATTGGGAAATGTAAATTGAACTTTTTTTTTTGCTTTACTTTTTTTTAAATTAGCCAAAGATTTTTTTTAAACCCATAAAGCCCACAATATCAAAAAGGTTGCCAGCTTCTGGTCTCTGTCTTCACTCTCGCACTAGAATGGACTATTTCTGCCGGATGTGGTCATTCAGAAATTGCATCTGTTTGTAACCAGGCCACGAGGTTTCTTGGGATAGAATACGAGTGCAGTAGTCCAAATCCAATCTTTGCAGGCCTGAAGCTGTTATAGCCTTCTGTTTTGCGGAAAATTATTCTTTTGTATTTTTAAGATGCTCATATTGGAATAATCTCCAAGTTACACTGTTTCCTGTTGCAGTCTACTTCAAAGATTATGAAAGACTAAAGTTTAAAAGTTTTGTATTTATTTCAGAGAATCTCAATTAAGACACAATATCGGTGCATTTATTTCAGGAAAAGCTCATTGCATACCTACTTTCAGATGTCTTTCCATTTTTGGCAAAGGTCTATTACTTCTCTGATGGCTCTGCTGCCCAATTTAAAAACAGGAAAAACTTTTCTAATGTATGCCATCACAATCAAGATTTTGTATCAAGAGCAGAATGGCATTTATACACAACAGCTTATGGTTAAGGAGTTTGTGATTGTCTAGTAAGTATTGTAAAGAGATTTGCAGCTGGAGCAAGTCTCCAACGACCTTATGAAGATCAAATCATGACATCACTTCAATTATTTACTTGGCGCCAATCAAACATACCATCCATTCATTTCTTTTAATGTACAAATTAAGAACATTGTGATGAATATAAGTTACTTGAGAAACATTTCCTTGAGACAAAACACATTCCTGGAACACAAGAACTACATTGTTTTATGCCTGTATCAATAAACTCTGTTGAAGAAAAAGTGTATTCACTTTGTGATCAAATACTTAAATATTATTTAAATGGTAATGAAAGTGTACAAAGAATGGCAATGGAGGCCATAACAGGATTTGTTTGTTGCATGTGAATACAATAACCATTGGTGGCTGTCTAATGTTTTAACTGTACATTTTCAAAGTGAAGGAGTAATATTAACATTCCTCTACTCGGCTGGACCTGCACCATATTTTGTCTCTTCAGACCAAGACCAGACACTGCCTATTTCTGTCAAACAAATTTTAACTAAATTTGAATCAACAACAGCAACTGGTCGGACATACACACTGACGAAAGAAGAAATGGAATTTGCAAATAATGATTTGAAGAAAAATTTTCATGTTGAGTGAATATTACACAATATAAAATGTCAGCTGTTTTTTAAAATCTTACATTGTTTCATATTTGTATTATCTTGTTTGTGGTATGTATTTAATTGTAGTATAGCTGTTACCATCATAAATGCCAAAGGCCCACCTTAGACAAAACATATAAATGTTCTGTAGGTTTTAGTGAGTTTTTATTGCAACATTTTTTGAAATTTTCTATTAAAATATATTATGTAGGTTACAAAAAACAAATTCATTTTTGGTGAATTTACAAATTGTATAGGTCTATTTTAATTTATTGTTATGAGAACCTCGATCATGGTATAATTTTGGTAACTCTAATATTATTAAAAATTAATTTAAATGTGATCCCATTGAGATTCCATGTTGAAATTTGGCATGCATACCTTTGAGACATGAATGAAAGATTGTGAATTTTTTCAAATACTTAAAACATATATTTTTGAGAAATTCAAAATTAAATTTTGAGTTGGTGACCTTGAACTTTTAAAATGCCCTAATGTGGGCATGTGATATATCATTTTAAAGCCCAATAAAATCCCTACAAAATGATCTCTATTAAATTTCTCTATCTTATTTCTAGATGAAGAAATTAAATAAAACATGATGAACGGTGAAGCTCAAAACGCCATTTTTTGAAATTTTAAAAATGTGTAGCTCAAAAACTAAATAAGAAAAAATTATGACATTTTAGATTTTTAACTGTCATTGTAGGAATAACAATCATGCCAAATTTTATTAAAATCCAATAGGGTCAGGTCCAAAAGTGGATAAAATTTGGATCACTTGGCTTGGAATGGCCCAGGCACGGTTAGCGTCTCTACAGAATATTGTAGAGTGTGACGTCACACGCGGTGTGTTATGTCGTACGGGTTTTACTATTCTAGCTATAAAGGTTTTTGCCTTTTTTTTGTGGCCGGGGTGTATGTAGAGTGTGACGTCACACTCTACATATTACCCGCCTGATTGAACTGTGAACCCGCCGTGTTGACGATAGAGGGCAGGTCAGTTACTGTGTTTCCTCTGGCATCCACGCGGGCGGGACGTGAGTTCAACCTTCCCCCCGATTGTTTTTAGAATAGCACTATCAACTCAGACTGGGCTCAGTACTATCAATACAGTTGCCTCAGTTCTATCAAGGGACACAGTCCTGCTCAAGATTGCAGTGTACTATCATTCAATGTAATGTAACTCGTACTTCAGGTGTTGCTGAACTGTTCAGGATGTTAAGTGTGAAATAAAAATAATGAAACAAACAAGTACTGGTTTTGTTGAAGTTGAACTAATTAAACTATACAAAAACCTTTCAATATATTGGTGAGACCGTCGAGTTTTTAATTGAGATGACAGAGGAGAATGATAAAAATGAAGCCACATCAACTGTAGGGTTCCCTCCTGACATTGATGTAAGCCCTCTTACATCCTCACTGCCACAAAGAGGAATTAAGTCACAGGAGCTATCATGAATAAACCTTGCACCCCCCTATCCCCTAAAATAAATAAAAGTGGATCCTGTTCTGTAGTTACTAAGAGGTACCCTATTCAATATTAACTATAAAATAAGTACTATGGAAACAGTGATAGAAGATCTCGATCATTTGATTGGGAAAGGTGTCGAAATGATGCTTAAGTTTATATTGAAGATGCGGGAAAAGTTGATGTTCCAAAATAAATTTAAAGAATTGACTTCAGAATGGCGGGATACATACAATTTAGACTAATTTTCTGCTTAATTTGCTTGTCACTTTACCATAACATTTATTACAAATTTTTATATAACCACTTGGGTGACCTGGTAGTCTAGGGGTAAGGTGTCAGACTTCTGTGCTGGGGTCCGAGATTCAAACCTCGGTCCCAGCACAGATTTATCTAATTACCAAACCCTTCCTTCACCTGTGACAAGACGTGTATTAATCACAACTTGTGAATGTGGGGAATGCCAGGCCTCCACCGTGGTTTGGATTACACGTTAAACTGTAGGTACCTCCATTTCATCTCACAATCACCCCACCATTACACATTTGCGTAAGTGTGTATAACCCGAATGGGTAGTAAGACGCGGTGCTAATAATAATAATAATAATAATAATAATATAATATAACAACTAAATATCCTTTTCATGTTATTATTATGATGTTAGTAGTTTTTAGCTTAACCCATTCCCTGGTGCGTGCTTAGCACAGCAATCAACGCAGGACCGGCAGCCATTTTTCTACTCTTATCTGAAACATATTTTCGTTACTCACCTATTTTTTTCATTTATTTATTGATTCATGGTCATAGTATAACATTTAACTCATAGCCCCATTTATTAGCTTTTGTATGAAGTATTCAGACTGGCTAAAAGTTCATCAATAAATGGTATTACAATAACTTATTGAAATGAAACGTTGATTCGTGCCCACACCAGTGAACGTTCGGCCAAACACAGACACTGTTCAGTGCCAGTGCCAGGAATGAGTTAATACATTCTACTGATTTGATTGTGATTTTTGTTTTCACTTTATATATAGTAGAAAAAAAAAATATTAACCAAAAGAAAATAAATTAAAAATATGATTGATATGTATAGCTCGCTCTGTTATTATTTACCCCAAAACATGTACACATTGATGTGTCATTTGATTCCTAAGCCAGTATACAAAAACAAACAAACACAAAGTTATAGAAAACAATAAGTAAGTCTATTGTCTCCAAAAGAACAATTACTATAAACATGATTGATAATGTTAAATAGCTTGTTGTTTAGTTCTCAACCCAAAATAACAAAAACATAAAAATAAATTGAAGAGTAGTAAAAAATATTACTTTATAAACATCTACCTAGATCATGTACAAAGGTATAGCAAGGAACTGGATCATCTCTACTCTACACATTAAATGGTCAAGGAACCTAATTCGAGAACATAATCGTCAAATACAAAATGAGTATAAATATTATCACTAAAAGCCTCTACCTCGAGTAGAAACACACAATTTCCATGACCATATGTATCCATTCAATAAACCATTATTAGTGGTTTTGGAATCAAATACAAGAACGAGAAGAATAACAAATACAATTTATTCCATAAAAAAACTTATAATTTATAGAAAACAATAAGTATACAGTAGTCTCCAAAAGAACAATCATAAACATTATTGATAATACAGTCAACTCTGGTTATAGTGAACCTCTTTGGACTCAGATATTTTGCTCACTGGATGGTAACTTTTATTCTTCACTCTCCCTACATTTCCTTTCAGAATTTTCCTGTCAAGGCACTTGCCCAACATCATTGAGATAGTCACAGAGCCTGTCACGACGATCCTTGCCTGCATTCCTAGCATTTAGAGCGGTCAGTTGTGAGATTGATCCTAATGTACCATCAGCAGTTGGGACCAACATATGCCATTGGCCTAGAGAAATAGTACCATCAGTAAGTTCAATATCAAAAAAATTGGGGGATGGGGGCTCAACAATTGTCTCCTTTATTGGTTCCCTGTTTTGATGATAAAATGGTGCAGGATGACTAAATAATGCACTCTATTGTGTCTTCTGCTGCTGAACTAATTGAGTGGAATATGTGCCATCTAGCTACCAAAATCCCAAATACATTATCAACCACCCATCTAGCTTTTTCCATCTAAATGCCCCCGCACCGCCTAAAGGTTTCATCAGATATGACTTGAGAGGAAAGGCTGCATCACCTTCCAGGAAATAGGTCATGTCAACCTCACTCGTGCGGTAAAAAGTTTGAAAAAAGACATTTTCATTCATACTAGAAATTAATAATAACATAAAGGCTAAATGTATTAAAAGAAGATCTCTGAGCAAAGACATAATATACATTTCAAAATAAATATATGATAATTTACTATTTTAAACAATAAAACCATATATTTTTGTGTTAATTTGCTAAAAATATTGTAATCCCTTTGTTTGAGTTATTTTCACATTCATTTTTCTTCCCCTATATAACTAATATACATTTTATATATGTAGAATAATAAACAATTCCCCAACTATTATGAGTCACCGATGCAACACATATAATTATCTTGGTATAATAATGCACAATAAAAGATTGTAATACTTAGATGTTACATATAAAATTGTAGAGAAATAGAGAGGTGGCAATTGATAATTTCCCAAACAGACATTCATACTTAATTTGTATAGGCCTGTTTATGATTTATAATCAGATAATCTTGCTTCTGAGTTTTACACACACATGTACATGTGTGTGTAAAACTGATTATGATTATAAACTACATGTTTTCCATCAGCGACTCATAATGATTGGGGTAATTGTTTATTATCCTACATATATACAATTTATGTTAGTTATGTTATGTTTATGTTAGTTATATGTGGGAAGAAAAATGAATGTGAATATTATTAAAACAAAGGGATTACAATATTTTAAGCAAATTAACACAAAAATATATGGTTTTATTGTTTAAAATAGTAAATGATCTTTTAGTTACAATAAAAAAATATAACTAATGCCTGAAACCCTTATTTTTGCATACTGGACTGGTTAGGGTTTAATGCCCTGTTAGCGACATAGGCAGTTGGTTTGAAAATATCTAAAAATAATTTCTAGCTGGGTATTGAAAATATGTGAACCATTAGATACTCATTTTCTTCTATACAGTATCTAAAAGAAACTTGATTTTCTTTTAGATTAGGCCTAAATTTTGACAAAGGTTTGTAAAGAAAGTGGTTAAATATTTATCATGCATTCAAGAGAAGTGTTTTAACAGCTGTAACTATAGGCATTGTGTAATGTTTGCTATTCTAAATTTTCCTATAAATTATAAAAATATTAATTTTAGTATCTAACCTTGTTAAAGTTATACCTATGATATGTTCCCCCAACACATAGTAGCTACCCTATTTGAACAACTAAATATAGGCTCTGCTCTGCAAACATCACATGGGAAAGATTTATGTTGATGCATTATGAGTCAGTGTTGTAGTGAATCAATGATGTAGTCTTGAATAAATTAGTCAGCAAGAAAAACCTATGGGGATAAGAGGGTTTGAGATGCACCCTAAAGTGCCGGAGGCAAGGAGAGTTCAGGG
Organism: Timema douglasi; assembly: GCA_901482245.1. NCBI lineage: Eukaryota > Metazoa > Arthropoda > Insecta > Phasmatodea > Timematidae > Timema > Timema douglasi. Next base: position 232,916 of record CABEEJ010000272.1, read on the forward strand.
GGTTAACCCAGGACAATTTTGAAGATCGGAAATTTAAAAGGGTATTTAAATGGTAAAATAAATATTCACATCTTAATAGGGTGTTATCATTTACCTACCTCGGTGGCATAGTTAGCTAACGCGCTAGATTCGTGTTGAGCTAGACTGCCGAGGACAGAAAGATCGAGGTTCGAATCTCGCTCAGGTGAACTGGGGGTGGTCTTTTCCATTATTCCTCCACGCAAATGTGGGTTCACTTCCTCTAAATTAAGCGTATAACCCGAACAGGTAATTAGATGCGGTGCTAATTATTATTATTAATAGGGTGTTAACCATATAAAGGCTCACTTCCTCCTAATCAAAGAAAGTAAATGAAAAGTAAAGATAAAATACGATCAACAGGGGAACCAATGGTATTATTAATTTACAATAGTGAATTCTTTTTATAGATAAAATGACACAATATTCCATGCATACAATAAAGTGAACAGTAGATCAGATAGGAGTATGTGACCACATGCCACTCTCAACCTTGTCTGCACAGTGGAGTGTTCATAAACACAGATAAGGGTACACATATTTTACTCTCCAGCTTGACTACACCCAGTGCAGTCTCCAGGAACCCAGGTAAGAGTGAGTGCACATGTTCTAACCAGTCACTATCGAACCATCGGCCCCTCACTGTTGGGCGACAATTCTAACCCTTCTCTAGTTTCTTGACTTTCTTCACCTTCTTTAGATTATATTGTCTGTATCTGTGGCAGCCAGTGGATTCATTAGAGTTTTTCGGGGTTAATTAATTAATGGTGGGCGTGGAAAACATAGCCGATTAAAGAAATGGAAATTTATGTTTATTTTAAATTTTATTTTAAAGGAAAGTCAATAAACATTTTGTTACAATTTAGATCACAAGCTACACGATGAAAAGATAAAAATAATCAATACTTGAATATATATATATACACACACACACACAATATGGTTTTATTAGTGGTAAATTAGCCACATGGTGACCTCCCCTTTATTCCACCCATCTCTCAACCCTTCAAAGATTACAAGTGAAGAACGACTATTCTTCCCTCTTAGAATATTTGTTAATGGCTCGAGTACTAACCGGCAAGTGTCTCGCATCTGACACTTCCTTACCCATAGTATCAAAAAACAGATGCTAAATCAGACGTGTTGATTGGCTAGCTGTTCGTGCCAAACCTCCCCTTTCCACTATAAAGACTTTACAAGAATGAAAACTACTAGATTTAAAAGTTAAAGGCCTAAAAATGAAGCTAATGAATTTAAATATAAAACATATATTGCTTACAACTTTGGTTATGATTTGGACAACTTCTAACTAATATTAAGGGCCAGTTTCATAGTCAAATTTAATACGCCTCGAGTGCGGCGCTACACTAAGTACATGACGACACCTACCTAAACCAGAATGGAATGGACCAGTTTCCTATGCGAGAACGGCCCATTCCATTTGAGTTTAGGTAGGTGTCGTCTTGTATTTAGTGTAGCGCCGCACTTGAGTCGTACTAAATTTGACTATGAAACTGGCCCTAAACCCCACACTTTCTTATAATTAAACATTTGATAGTAATATAGATTAAATTAGGCCTAAATAATTGGAAAACATTAATATATTATAAGTGTAGTACTCTCAGTATCTTCTTTATATTAACATGATTTCTAATAAACTAAAAGGGAGATATTTGTAAAATGATATATAAAATGTTACTAAATGTCTTTGAAAATTATAAATATTGGGAACTTGCAAGCCTATTACAACCATAGAGAATTTAGTGGTTTTAAGAATGGTATTATGTTAACATATAAACAATGGCAAACTAATATATTTATATAAATGAAATGGTCGAGAGCTAAGGGCCTAAAACCTCAACTACTTTACAATGTGTTAATTAAAAGCTACACTATACATGTTACTCTCGAGCTACACTGCACTCAGTTCAGTAACCAGGAAACCAGATAAGAGCAAGTGCACGTATGTTACTCTTAAGCTAGACTTAACACAATAAATTGACCACAAGACTAGATAAAATAATGTGTACAGATGTTACTCTCAAACTAGACTACACACATTATAGTGATAGGAAGACAAAATAAGCAAGAGTGTACAAATATCGCTTTCAAGCTTGACTGTACACAGTGTAGTTACAAGAAGACAAGATAATAGTGTGTGTACATATCTTACTCTCAAGCTAGATTACATATAGTGTAGTTAAAAGAAGACAAGATAAGAGAGGGTGTGCAGATCTTACTCTCAAGCTAGATTACATACAGTGTAGTTACAAGAAGACAAGATAAGAGAGGGTGTGCAGCTCTTACTCTCAAGCTAGATTGCATACAGTGTAGTTACAAGAAGACAAGATAGGAGAGGGTGTGTAGATCTTACTCTCAAGCTAGATTACATACAGTGTAGTTAAAAGAAGACAAGATAAGAGAGGGTGTGCAGATCTTACTCTCAAGCTAGAGCTAGATTATATACAGTGTAGTTACAAGAAGACAAGATAAGAGAGGGTGTGCAGCTCTTACTCTCAAGCTAGAGCTAGATTATATACAGTGTAGTTACAAGAAGACAAGATAGGAGAGGGTGTGCAGATCTTACTCTCAAGCTAGATTACATACAGTGTAGTTACAAGAAGACAAAGATAGGAGAGGGTGTGCAGATCTTACTCTCAAGCTAGATTGCATACATTGTAGTTACAAGAAGACAAGATAGGAGAGGGTGTGCGGATCTTACTCTCAAGCTAGATTACATACAGTGTAGTTACAAGAAGACAAGATAAGAGAGGGTGTGCAGATCTTACTCTCAAGCTAGATTACATACAGTGTAGTTACAAGAAGACAAGATAGGAGAGGGTGTGCAGATCTTACTCTCAAGCTAGAGCTATATTATATACAGTGTAGTTACAAGAAGACAAGATAAGAGAGGGTGTGCAGATCTTATTCTCAAGCTAGATTACATACAGTGTAGTTATAATAAGACAAGATAAGAGAGTATGTAAATATCTTATTCTCAAGCTAGACTACACACAGTGTAGTGACCATAAGACAAGATATGAGCGTATGTGCATTGTACATATCTTACTCTTAAGCTAGACTATATGCAGTAGGGCCTATGATGACCAGAAGTAAAGATAAGAGAGTTTGTGTACACATCTTACTCTCAAGCTAGACTACATGCAGTATAGTGACCATAAGATAAGTAAGATAAGGTGTGTATGTATCTTATTCTCAAGCTAGACCACACGCTGTAGTAACCTGAGGACAAGATAGTGTACTGATCTTGCTCTCTAGCTAGACTACACACAGTGTAATAACCAGGAGACAAGATAAGCCAACGAGTATAATAGAAAATGGCTTAGGTCAAGTGGGCATTCGAAACTCGACAAGATGTATCTTATGTGTGAGTAATAACACTTATAGCAAGACACTGCTACCAGCAACATGAGGGTCCTAACCAGGATTGGGCATGCCACACGAGTATTGGTGAGATCATACATACAGCTCACATTAAGTAGCACAGGATGGTCAGGGGGCTGCTATATGGATGCTTTATCCTCATATACATTTTCATTTTGTGTCTACCTTTTTACTAAAAAAAAAATCACACCTTATTGCTTAATAACAATGTATTTTATTTAAGTTATATTTTTGTGTGTGTATTGATCACAAGTAGGCCTATATTGTTAATAATTTAAAGAATATTTTTAACTAAACGAAAATGTACACTTATTTTAAATAAATGGTATGACACAATTGTGTACAAACTTTTATCACACGATGTATTATATTTTGCAACAAAATTCCAAAAATAGATTTTCAGTTAACTATTCTTACTTAAGTTTTCCTCAGAAAAAACAAACACATTATGTTCTCTTTAGTCATTATAAACAACATTTAAAAAAAATATTTAAATTTTCCAAAATCATTTATATGCTAATTTCCTTCAAATTATTTGCATTTGTACAGTATGATTTTTGTGGGAAGAACAGTAGAAGTTAGTTACTAGAGTTACTAAAGTTACTAAAGCAATTGTAATGTATTCATACATCAAGTCGTGTTAACTGCAGTTGTTACTCTTGATACATATTATCAATACCTATAGAAAGACACAAATAACATGGTAGAATGTTATCAATGTTGGCCGCAAAGAAATATGTTTGAATTCTCTCTACTGTTCTTCCAACAAAAATCAGGGTATAATTATATTAAGATTTTTATATTTTCATGGATACGCATCCCAAGCTAATCTTTTATATAATTTTCCAAAATTTTTAACTACCCTTAATTTTTTTAAACAAATAAACACTAATATTTTATAGGCAAAATAGTCCCTAAAAATCAATTTGTAACAAAATTGTTGGATTTTTTCTTTCCAAAAATAAGTTTTCGGTAAACTACCATTAGCGTGAGTTATTTAAAAAAAAATGTATATGGTAAAGAACTTACCAAATACCATTTTTAAACAAAATCATTGGAGCCATTTAAAAAATATTTCAAATAAAAAAAAACTTCATTATATCAGTAATCTAACTGTAAACATATTTTCCCCTGAAAATCATGTATACAGTTTTATTTGTCATGTCAAACACACCAGATATATATTAAAAAAACTTGTTACATAGAGCCAATATTTTAAAAGTGTTGAGTAAAAAAACAACTTGTTATTAAACTACCCTTAATTTAAGGCTAAGGTCAAAGTTTAAAAAACTTTCTAAAGGCATGGTTATATCACATATAGAAATAAAGTTTGAACAAAATCCATCAAAATGTTTTAATCTAGACCCAGAGATAGACAGACAGCTAGACAATAGTAAAATCCAGATTTTTGAGTTTGGGGTCACATTAAATGTAAAATTAGATTTTAAGGTCAACATTTTTCACATTTACAATACTTTTTCTATATATGATAAAGTAAAAATTGTAGGGGTGAGAGTACCCACATGAAACTTTGCCAAACATTCAAATAATTTCAGCAACATTTTCTCACTTGAAACAGTCACCCCCCTCTCCCCAAATAAAAAATGTTTGTTTCTGTGCCTTTGCTCACTATAATATCACCAGCATAATAAACAATTGAATAGTATTTGCTTGGTCTGGTAGTCGAGTGGATTGGGGTGAAAGAACTCTGCCAGATGCCATCTAAAACAATGCAATAGTTGCAATCCTCTTTGCCATATTACCCAGGAAGTTCAATTTCTAGTACTAGGGACCAACACTGAGTGTTAATTTTTTTTTGTGGACCACATTCTAGGACCCAAATGGGCTATCCACATACTTACACTAATGAAGTAGGGGTGAGGAGGATAACATTTAAAAGAAATGTAGTTAGCATTAGTATGGAAGGAAAGTGGTAAACGATTTAGGAAGAAATAGCTCAGTACACCCAACTGAGTTTCAAATCTCAACATTGCCTGCTTTAAGCACCTAGATATTTACTAATAGGGATCAGGAACAACCCTAATGCAAATAATAAATTTCTTCCTCGTAATAACATATAATTGAACCAGGATTTTCTAACATTGGGGTTGAACACACTAACCACTTAGCCTGGTGATTTCTAAAGTTAAATATAGTGTTAGTTATTTATTCAGAAGTTGTTTATGAAAAGAGCCAAGATCAGCTCGTATGCATATAAACATCCTAATGTAGGCATGGTTCATTCACTAACTTGTTACATACATTTACGAAAGTGAGGTCTATTACAGGGTAAAATGTAGAAAAAAATATGATTGTAGTTTGTGTGGGTTTTATTATATTATAAAATCAAATATATTTCATAATCAAGTGTGTTATTTAATATGATAATTTATCTGTCCTTGATAAGAAGCGCAAGTACTTCTTATCATAAAAGTGATAGAAAACAATCTCTGTATTAGAGAGTATCTATAAAGACATTTTTATATTATCTTTGATGTCCATAAGACACTATCTTGGACACATTTCCAATTTTTCAGTTATTGACATAATGTTAAGTAAATAATATTACCTGCTGTTAATATTTACTTTTAACATCTGCCCATTTCATTTATCTTGGTTTGTGATAAGTGATACTTATTAAAACATATAAACATATTTATTTGAAATGTAAAAAAAAAAAATATTTCCCCTTAAAATAGATAAGAGATTAAAGATATAAGGCATATTCCTTTATTATTTTCTGAAAAGTTTTTCAGCTATTTAAATTGTACGCATATCCCAAATTTTAAAGTTTTCACTTTGGTTTTATTTCTCATAAGGACATTAACATCAGAAATTTAGAATAAGTTACAATAAAGCAACAACAGCAATTCCAGTTTCCTTCTCACACTCACCTATTGACTACAGCGTTCGGGTGTTGAATGTTTCATTAAAATTGGTTCTGCTTTAGACCAGATATTTTTATATTTAATCAAATCCTTTATGAATAAATTCCTTTCACCTGGAATTCAACTATCTTAAACTTTCTGATTGAAATTATACTGGAATATGTTCATATCTGTCACTAAAGTCTTCTATCTCTTTCTTTCTCTTGATGGCCCTGGTACTGCTCTTGATCTTTTAAAGGCCTTTGGACAATAATCTCTTGTTTTCTTGATGGCCCTTGGGCAATAAGCTCTTGCTCTCTTGACGGCCCTTGGACGATAGGCTCTTGATCTCTTAAAGACCCTTGGAACGCTTTTGTTCTCTTGATGGCCCTTGAACGGTAGGCTCTTGCTCTCTTGAAGGCCTTTGAATGGCATGCTTTTACTCTCTTGAAGGCCCTTGGACGGTAGGTTCTTACCCTCTTGAAGACTCCTGTAAGGTAGGTTCTTGCTCTCTCAAAGGCCCTTGGATGGTAGGCTTTTGCTTTCTTGAAGGCCCTTGGACGGTAGGGTCTTGAAGGACCTGGGATGGTAAGCTCTTGCTGTCGTGAAGGCCCTGGGTTGTTTGACTGATGATTTTCAACTTTTTTGATGAAATGGTCAAGACTCAGCTAATGGGTAGCATTCTTCCTCTCTCTATATAATTCTTTGAAGCCAGACAAAGCATTCTGAATCTCTCTAGCCAACTTTGGCTTTTCTATCCATGTTAGTGTAATTCTCTTCAATGATTCTAATTGCACTGTCAATGTGCTTAAATAAATCATCAAATTGTTTTGTTGAAAGTTGTTTGCTAGGCTCAACAACATAAAGCTCTTCCTCTTCATATTTTATGTTGTTCTCCATTTCTAGAAGATCTTCATCGGTGAGTTTTGTTATTGGAGCAATTCATCCAAATTTGCCTGGTATATGTCCTCAAATCTTACATCTTGCTATGTCAACTATGTCATGTCTTGAATTGAAAAGCTCGTGTTCAGGATTCAAATCACGATAATCAGAAACTTCAGGTCAAATATTTTTCCAAACACCCTTCATACAGGACTCTTTAACTTCTGCTACTGTATCTCCAATGTTGTCAAAACCACCTCCCTAACACCAAACTGTACAATAAAGATAATTTTTCTCACTGGAATGTGCGTCCACAAGGTCACGCCATCAACACCCCAGGGTGACTGCAAAATTACAGCTGACCAAGCTTTATTTTTTTAAATTTTTGTTTGAATCGCGTTATAGCGAAAACACGTAAAGTGAGATCGCTTATAACAAGAATACCTGTATTTAACAGCCCCATTGTGCAAAACAAATTAAGAAAAATTATATTTGATGCGGCTCAACTAAAAATTATGAAACACTGAAAATTAAACTAGGTTGTCATACACCTTTGCCCTATATTCACTACTAGCTATAAAACCACTAACTAGTTTTGCAATTTCAATTTTGTTGAACCTCTCAGCGTATGCATTAAGCAGACACGGGTGATTTAGTCTAAGTTGCCTCATCATGGAGAAAAAATAGTTTTTTATTTGTACAAGCATTGGAAAACTTCTCTCTGTAATAGCTGATGTAGCTGGTATCATTAGCAGAGACTTCAAACTCTGTTCAGTGTGTGCTCCAAGCACATTTTATTTTATTATGTTAACTTAGTGTGAACTTAGTATCTTGCTTCAACAAGATCATTACACTATCTAAATGTTCTACTATATTATTTGGTGGGAGAAGACGGGGTAAAAATTATACTTTTTACCCCCGCCCCCTTATTTTTGAAGGGGTAAAAGTTTCCCCCCTCCCCCCGTTCCTGCACCACTGCCACTACTTTACTCTTGCTAATGGTTTTCATATTAATGCTACATTGTTAACAAATAATTGAATATCTCCAAAGGTCAACCTTGTAATCATTAAGTTACTGATAAATATATGTGGTTATTGCTTTAAATTAGTTTCGTTATGAAACAAACAGCTATCTGATCAAATAATGCTACAAATTATTTGATAAATTGGGCTTTTTTTTTTAAGAAGTGCTAGGGCTGGTTTATAACACAGATTTATTTTGACCCACATCTTATTAGCCATAAGGGTACAGGAGATAGGGCGAAAGGAGATATCATTTAGAGGAGATGTATCTACATTTGTGTGGAGTGAGAAAGGGAAACCATTTAGAGAAAAACCATCAACACTACACTTGGTAGAGAATCAAGCCATGACCTCATTTCCACTAGGGAACTAGACTAAACAATATTGATTACTTAGCCCGCATGCTCACTAATGTATATTATATTAAATTAAGACTGTCAGCAACACTACTATAACATGTGTTTGCTACAAGATTAATAATATTTTTTTTTTTAAATTAATGTTTTGAAAACACTTTCTCCAAAGTTGTCATTTAAACAATTCCACTCTGTGCAGCTAGTGAGAGTGGAGAACGGGCCCAGTCCCCGAGGAATGAGCAGCATCCTTTCCTCGGAGCAAATCTTCAATCGAGAGGACAAGTATGGGGCCCACAACTACCACCCACTGCCCGTGGCTCTCAGCAAGGCCAAAGGTAATTTGCGAGGCAGTCATTATGATGGTCACAATGATGGTTTCAAACACTCCACAAGTCCCTATTCATGGATATTGGTAATTGTTTGGTTGCACCTACTGTGAGGTGAATTATGTTTGTGCAAGTTCAACACCTTAGCTCAGTTGGTACAAAGTTTGCCAATTTGATAAATGCCTTTAGTTTGATTATAAACCAGTACCTTAAATGTATAACCTTTTGATTGGGTCTTTGCCTTTCACAGAATGATACATGTATGTAACGGAATTTGGTTTCTGTGTGTTTAGGATAAATAGCTGAAAAGTGACATATTGACCCTCAGTGCCACTTTTGTACTCAAGACTTAGTAATCCTCACGTGCCAAAAAATATTAAATACAGAATTACACTTAGGCTTACCTAGACCAAAATGGAATGAGCTAGTTTCATAGGTGAAACCGGCCCATTCCATTTGAATTTAGGTAGGTGCGGTCCTGTATTTTGTATAGCGTCACACTTGAGGCGCGCTAAGTTAGTATATATATATATATATTTTACATGGATATATAATGTAAAGGAAATTATAAAAATAGTTCCAATTTATTTTTTTAAAAAAGGTCACTAGCACCTCCCAATTATGTTTGGTGACGTATAGAACCCCGATTTTAGCCACATCCAAAAATAAGTATATTGTATGACCTTTATGTTGAAGACTGTAGACGAAAAGAATCACAACCATTGAAAGTAAACATGTACCGACATTTTATATTTTTGACAGGAATTTAACATATATTTTCTATTGCCAAAAAATTATAGATGTTACATTTGTGAGGAGAACAAGGTTATTACAAAATAAAGAAAGCTGACAGAAGTTGGATTAAATAAATGTCAACAACATATTGAATCAAAAGTATTCATAAAAGAAAGAAAAGGACAAAAAAAGTGGAGTGCCAATACTCTGGTTTGATTTATAAAACATAATAATATTCCCAAGAGCAAATATAAGCTGTTTTTAATAGTAGAAAGTTAAACGTCTATAATTTGACTGCTCTCTTGTCAACAACAAAGACAGTATACTGTGCGTTATGGACATAAGCTGTCTAAAGAAGGTCTGGCAATGATTTTGCTAGTACTTTCCAAACAATTTTGGAAAAAGTTGTGTGTGAAAGTGAAATTCATGAGTTAATCACTTGGAGTGATTGATTCATGCATACCACAGAATCACAACTCTGCAATCTCCTTTTCAATTGTTGATTTTCTAATGAAGCATCCAGATATAAGATCGGTGACAATGAAGTAGGCCTACTCTATTCCTGGACATTCATGTGTCCAGGAGGCCGATAACGCTTACAGTCAAATAGAAAAGGCTATGAAACAGCAGGAGTGCTATTCACCAGTAAGTTTGATCAGACTTCTCAAAACTGTCAACAGGAATCTAATTCAAATGCAAACAAATTATTTCAAAGACTTTATGTCATGCTCCAAGACATATAACTTCAAACAAATACCATTCTCCAACGTAACTGCACTTGAAGTCACACAATATCTCTTTGAAGTTAAGTATAAAACTTCATATCATTTGGAAAGCAGTCCAACCACAGTGAATATAAGATACAATGTTCAAAGGCGAAGAACAGCATTGTCTTTGTCAGCAGCTATAACAGTTGCAGCAGCTGTCCCTATTCTTCAACATCAAGCTCTTAAAAGGGGGCAATGTCTATGTGATGAAAATAATTTTTTTAAGAGATCTTTTAAAATATATGCCAATACAAGACTGGGAATATTACACAAAATGGTTGCAAATTTAATTTTAAAACAGCTTATTTTGACTATGTGAGAATTTGATTTGTTTGTTAAGATTTATTTTCTACAAAACCAAACTGAAGTAATGATAGTAGGGCCTACATTTAATCAATTCAGAAGAAGTTCTAGAAGTTAGAGCAAATAATATGTCAATATTTTTGTGTAATTCTTGTTGGTGCAATTATTTGTATTTTTTTTTCTTTTCATTTTACATGTGATACAAAATTATATTTTATTGGATTGTATTAATGATGACTTTGGTTATACATATAAATAAAAAAAAACTTTTTAGAAAACTAATGTTAAGAGAGATTTGTTTATGGTTTATATTAACCTTTTTGGAAAACAGTAAAAGTGATGGTTTATGTTTCAAACTTAATATTATTAAAATATTTCGCGTATTAATTATATTAATCTTTTAAATTTTTATATCCAAATACATTTAGGAAAGCTAAAATTACCAATTCTGTATACATTGAAATTGAGATAGTTTTGTGTGTGACAAGGTTCCATTATCATGTGTAGAATTGAATATATAAGATTAAATAAGTATGATAGGGTTCTAATGGCACTTAGAACTTTTTTACTAATTAAATGACTCAAAATATAAGTGACATAGCTCCATCCATATTTTCACTTCACTATTACTTTGGAATAAATGTTTTATTTTAAGAAAAGGTTTTATATTTTGTTTGTCTTTAGATCTACTACTGTAAATAATGTAGAATAAAGGAGAGAAAACTAAGTAATTTAAAAAAATCTGTATTCAAACTTCAACTGTTATTTTCCAAGTATGACTAACAGGTCAGTTGGAACCTTGTCATACTGAAGTCGTGTTAATGTAAATAATAATAATGATGATATATTTTTATTATTGTATCAGGAGTACATATTTATTCATTAAACATTGTCTATCTAAGCATAATGTGCTTGTCAGCTTGTGCCTCACCTTAAATGTCATACATACATGTAATAGTATAAAGATAAAACAAAATACATTTCATATTCTTACAACATAACATATCAAATTCTAATGTTCAATTTTAACTTTCTTAAATCTATTACAATACATTTTATCTAAAATCAAAAAACCAATCTTGAGTCCATTTCATAGCGTAATTGTCCTATTTAGTCACTACCTTATAGTATTATTATTTCATTAAATTTGTGAGCCAATTAGCAATTTTTTATTTCTCTTTTAACATTCAATATTTTATCTATTACCAAAAGGGTATCCGGTATCATGTTAAAAAGTGTTGGTATTATTATTTTCATGTGTTGTTTTCTGTATTTATTTATATATAAAGGAATTTAAAATTATTTATATATAAAAGAATTTCAAACTGTCATTTTCCGGTGTTGTGATTATGAGCCTTTCTTACTTTATGTGTCTGAGTAGTAGTGCTGAATTATTACTTTATAGTTATACATGTTTTTTTACTGTCAATGGTTTCCACTACTTAGTCATGATTTTAGTACTATTCTTGTGTTCATTGATTTGATTAGCGCATGACACACCATTATTAGAGTATCAAGTGTAACAGATTGTTTTAGTGTACATATATCAACCATTCCCATTTCTTAGCTTCCTACTCATTATGTCTCTATGAGTATTCCATTTCATATGAGAATCAATCATTAGCCCAAGATAATTATCTGTCTTGTCGAATGACAAGTCCCCAGACGCAGTTGTTATTCCCTCTGCTCTCACCTTCAGGTGTCTATATGTGGGACGTTGAAGGCAAGCAGTACTATGACTTCCTGAGTGCCTACTCTGCAGTGAACCAGGGTCACTGCCACCCCACCATAGTGGCAGCCCTCAAACAACAGGCAGATGTGCTAACCCTCACCTCACGAGCATTCTACTCTGACATACTGGGAGAGTATGAAGAATTCATCACTAAACTGTTTGGTTACCAGAAGGTGCTACCCATGAACACAGGTTACTACATTAGGAATAACAAACATTAGTCACTGTCGCCTGCTCAGGGGCGTCTAATACTTGAATTGCACTGGATTGGTGTTTTAAGGTGGGGGAGAGGGGTTACCATTGTGATTAATTAAACTCACTCTAAACATGGTTCTACTAATGAAAGGGTCATGGTTAGAACTGTAACTGCATACACTGGGAATGGTTTTAAAATTGTGATTTTGTGACACAGGTGTGGAGGGCGGGGAGACAGCCTGCAAGCTAGCACGAAAGTGGGGGTACGTCAAGAAGGGGATCCCCGCCAACCAAGCCAAGATCGTGTTTGCAGAGGGAAACTTCTGGGGGCGGACTCTGGCTGCCATCTCCAGCTCCACAGACCCCAGCAGCTACGAGGGGTTTGGGCCCTTCATGCCAGGATACCAGATCGTCCCATACAACAACCTCCAGGCGCTCGAGGTAAGGTTACTCATTATGCAACAGTGTTCACCAGATGTGATGTTACAGTCCCCATTTTATTATATTTGGAAGAAGGTACAGGAAAGGTGGTTAGAAACTTATAAAAGGAACAAACACAATATGGCCTTTACAATGAAAAGTAGAACACAGTTCACATCTTACATTGTTGCCATTAGACAAAGAGATAATAGCTGCCTCTTGAAGAAAATCGATCGGCACCATCCAATCCTCTGATGTAGATTTAATTATATCAGAACTCATCAGGTGGGAGTGTGAAATGTGCAACACAACCGTCTAAAAAAGCAAAATGTGTTGTGATTTACTCAGAATCTTGTGGTGAAGTAGGGAATGTAATCCTTTGTGAGCATGAAGTTCTTCCTCCAGCCCTATTTCAGTTTGACAACAATGTAGAATTTATTATTATTATTATTATTATTCTTACTACCTGTTCGGGTTAAACACACTTACGCTAATGTGTAATGGTAGGGTGATTGTGAGATGAAATGAAGGACCTACAGTTTAACGTGGAATCCAACGGTGGAGGCCTGGCATTCCCCACATTCACAAGATGTCTTGTCAGAGGTGAAAGAAGGGTTTGGTAATCAGATAAATCTTTGCCGAATGTAGAATTTAACGGACTGAATTGCTGGAGGTCAAAATTAAAATCTTGGTGATTTACCTATCGTCTCTCCTTAATAATGCAAATTCACTTTCTCTAAGTTTCATTTCCAATTCCTATGCCTTACAATAATTCGATAAACCAATAGCTATTGCTGCTTTGCCATTGAAAAAATGTTTGGTCGTTAATATATGGGATGGAATTCACTAACCTTAGAAACCACTTGTTTCTTCAGTGGGATGCACACCAGGATGATAAGATATGTACATATTGTAAGGTCGTAAGTGATGTGCAATCATTTTCTCATAAGATAGATATCGCTTGTTTGTGTTCAAACTGTATGAAAGTGACAAAACAGGTACACACCAGTATGATAGTGACATCTGTTGTAAGATATGTACATTTTATAGTGACTCACTCTGCTAGTCTCTTTGCTCAGTATCATATGATATTTCAAGGTGATGACATGTATAGGTCAAGCCACGTTAAAGAAATATTATAAATTCCTTTAATTAATATGGTGGAAAAACACCCCTGTTTATGGAACTATACACTTAAATAATACAGTAAATCTGACATGACAGGTTCGGTCTGGAAGACTCATTCTATAAAATTCTTTAAATTTTTATATGTGTTGATAGTTCTCTTGAAACTACCGCAGAACTGTGTCGCACATTAATTAAATTACATGAATGCACCCAATACTTCCTTTTCCTGTTCTTCAAATACCAATACATCACAGGAATGCTATCTTCACTCAAAGAGCTCATAATTACAACTGATAAACTGACTGAAATATGTCTCCGGCCTAAAGATCGTCTCGCTTTTGTGTGCAGCAAAATTATCTTAAGAAAAAAGTCACACCTCGCAATGATTGCACAATATAAATCTTATCGTCCTAGTGTGCATCCAAACTTATGGTTTTGTTTGAGTTTGATTAGCATGTAAAGAATACAAAACAAAGATTTTTGAGTGTGAACATTGCTTTATTAATGTTGACATTTTATTATAGCCATATCAAATTATAAAATAAGTTTATTTTATTCCTTCCCGCTTCCTAAGTTCGGTGTCTCACTTCTTATTTAGTCTATACACATGATTATTAACCCTACATTAATAGAGTACGGAGATGATGGGTGGACTATAGAGGAGATACCGGTATTTTTGTGGAGGCAAAGTGGGACATTATTTAGGAACCCCCTTAATGCACCTGGCCGGCATTATAAATTTGACCTACCTATCTCCAGAAATATATTTTTTTGGAAGAATGACACATTAGATCAGGTACCCAACATGGTGGTAACTACACTCTCATTATAAAATTTTAATCTTTATTTGTAATGTACTATTATTCCTTCACACATGTCCCTAGGAGGTGCTCAAGGACTCGAACGTCTGCGCGTTTATGGTCGAGCCCATCCAAGGTGAGGCAGGTGTGGTAGTGCCGGACGACGGATACCTCAGTGGTGTCAGGGAGCTGTGCTCCAAATACAATGTTCTCTGGATCGCTGATGAGGTGCAGACGGGTCTGGGTCGTACAGGCCGTAGGTTGTGTGTCGACCACGAGGGAGTAAGGCCTGACATTGTGGTGTTGGGAAAAGCCCTTTCTGGTGGGATCATGCCTGTAAGTTCTAATCCTAGACTGGGATAGTTCTTGTACTGAGTGGATATGGCTGGAGCCTTGTGCGGATGACTAAATTAGCATCAGCAATACCTCAATCCATACCCACAAATATTTTAATATATCCAAATAATTATAACAGCAATTAATTAATAACAGAATAATTTTAAATGTAATCAATTTAATTTAATTCATCTGAGGTATCTAATGTGCCCTTTCTAAATCGACTGATTATATCAGCACATGAGAATTTCTATGAGTGAGAACAGGAGGACCTACCAGTTTTGCCAGGAAAGGTATTTTCACATACCTTTCAGGGTTATTTTACATGCCACAACATGGGACTGACCGCTTTAATTCCCCTCCTCTCCAAAGGAAGTTGCTCCACAGATTTTTATCGCCCAAAAAAATCTGTTAATTCCTGCTGAGTTTGAAC
The DNA here is from genome assembly GCA_901482245.1 of Timema douglasi. NCBI lineage: Eukaryota > Metazoa > Arthropoda > Insecta > Phasmatodea > Timematidae > Timema > Timema douglasi. The sequence goes on from CABEEJ010000272.1 coordinate 248,642, forward strand.
CCACGGTCATGAGACGAGCACTTTACCTCAAGACTAAAGAGGTTGATATAAATTTAATTGATAACTGTCTAATTTATTTATTGATTTTTTAGGGGTAGCATTATAAATAATAATAACATATACTTAACACATCTGTTATTAGCATCAGGAACCTCCCGATTATAGTGTAAACTATTTTGATCTTGCCTGGTAATGCTCCACTTAAGGTCCTCATTCAACTGGAATTTCAACATTAGCTCAGTGAAGACCCTCAGAGCTTAATTATTTCAAATGTCTTGCAGGTGTCAGCAGTGCTGGCTGATGACTCTGTCATGCTGTGTATCAAGCCCGGGGAGCATGGTTCCACATATGGAGGTAACCCCTTAGGGTGCAAGGTGGCTCTGGCCTCACTTCGTGTTTTAGAAGAGGAAAAGCTTGCAGAAAATGCCCAAAGACTTGGTGAGGTGTTCAGGAAGGAATTGTCCCAGCTGCCGAAGGACGTGGTTTCAGTGGTGCGGGGCAAGGGGCTGCTCAACGCCATAGTCATTAACAAGGGTGAGTCATCAGCGACACCAATCTCTCGTCAGTTTGTGTTACACACATTGTGTACCAATTCTGGGGGATTATACTAGTAGTCAGCACCAGAGATGTTTTAAACAGAAATGGGACGTTGCATTGTGTTTTAAATATAGATGGGACGCTTGTTTTGTGTTTTAAATATAGATGGAGTGCTTGAATTTTTTTTAAAAATATAAATGGGAAACTCAGATTTTATTTTAAATATAGATGGAGCAGTAAAATTAGGTTTTAAATAAAGATACACAAACATTATTTCTATAAATTGATACAGTTTTGCATACTCTTCTTAATTTTAATTATATTCATTGTGATTTTAGTAAGGAGATATATATAAAAGTTGCTTGTACAAAGAAAAAAACAGATTGTTAAATTAGAATTAACTTGATGAGCATATGTCATAATGATAGATTATAAAAGGATGATGAGATATTGTACAAATTATAGAGTTTATTGACATGATGCATAAAAATAGAAATTAATGGCAAAGATACTTAAAGGTTACATAACTTACATCACACGTTGGAGACAAAGTTGTGTACATCATTTGGAAACTAACCAAGTTATATAGGTTTGATTAATAAGTTAAAGTATGTTGTAATATGAAAATCGTGAAACAAAACAATTATACAGGAAGTATAAAATTGAAACATAACACTTTAAAATATCTAGGCTTTAAACCAGACTAGAAAATATGCAAAAATAAATCTAGACTATAAAAAGGAGCTAATTGGCAGTTGCACACTTTCAGTTGTTTGGCTGTAATATTATTAAAACTATAAAATAAAATGCCTTTGATAAGAGATTTACAAGATTCTTAAATACATTAAAAGGCAACGTTATTGGAAATTTTTACTATAATATTGCATTTTTATACGTATATTGTATTTGTACATTGTAATTTAGATATATAATATTGTAACAAGATCAATTCATCAAGTTGCAAACATAAATTTGTCATTAAGGTGCATCTTGTCAAATTGATCTTTTTACATTAAAAATACATATAAAAATTCATTACTATATTAAAAATGTACAATAAATCGGACTAATCATGTATTTAAGAATCTTGTAAATTAATCTCTTATCAAAGGCATTTTATTCTATAGTTTTAATAATATTACAACCAAACAACTGAAAGTGTACACCTGTCAATTAGCTCCTTTTCATGGTTTAGATTAACATTTGCAAATTTTCAATAATACTGAACTTTTAGTGTAACTAGTCTAGTTTATAACATAGATATTTTAAAGTGTTATTTGTCTCAGTTGAATTCTTCTTGTATAATTGTTTTGTTTCACCATCTTCATATTATAGCACACTTTTTAACTTATTTAGCTTTAAAAACTTTCAATTTTAATACATCAATCAAATTGTATGTACTTGTTTATTAAAATTGACTTGGTTACTTTTCAACTAATTTACACAACTTTGTCTCTAACATGCAATAACCTTTAAGGTTTTTTGACATTAATTCTATTTTTATTTATTGTTTCTATAAACTCTATAGTTTGTACAATTTCAGCAACCTTTTATAAATAATCATTTTGACTTAAGCTCATTTTACAAATATCAAGTTGATTATAGTTTAATAATGTTTTGTTCCTTGTTTTATTAAGTTATGTTCTTCTTAATTTCTATTGGCGGAAATTACATCTTTTGACATTTCATTACAGACTGTATCTTCTATTATATTTGGAAGAAGGTAGAGGAAAGGTGGATAGAAACACCTTAAAAGGAATTAACACGATATAGCTTTTACAATGATAAGAACAACACAGTTCACACTTTACATTGCTGCCACTGGAGAAAGAGGTAATGGCTGCCTCTTGAAGAAAATTGATCACTACCGCCCAATTGATTTTCTTCAAGAAGATGCCATTACCTTTTTGTCCAGTGGCAGCAATGTTAAGTGTGAAATGTGTTGTTCTTATCGTTGTAAAAGCCATATTGTGTTTGTTCCCTTTTAATGTTTCTATCCACCTTTCCTGTACCTTCTTCCAAATATAGTATTATTACTATTAGCACCGCATATTACTACCCGTTCGGGTTATATGCACTTACCCTAATGTGTAATGGTAGGGTGATTGTGAGATGAAATGGAGGACCTACAGTTTAACGTGGAATTCGAACCACGGTGGAGGTCTGACATTCCCCACATTCACAAGTTATCTTGTCAGAGGGGAAGGAAGGGTTTGGTAATCAGATAAATCTGTGCCGGGACCGAGGATTGAACCCCGGCCGCCAGCACAGAAGTCTGACACCTTACCCATAGACCGCCAGGTCACCTAAATATGGTACAATTACCTTATAAAGATTGGTCAGTCTCTTATGAAACAATATAAACCCATAGCATATATGGTGACAAGCAAGTGTGAATGATTTTTGACAGACAAACAATAAATAAAATATAAAAATATCACACAGCATGAACAAAGATTAATCAAGAAGTAGTCACCAACAAAGTCAGATGTATGCTAGCATTCTTGACTCTTGACTTGGAGCTCAAGGTTCAATCATTGAAACGAGACATCATGAATAGTTTTAAATTTTAATCCACCTCATTTCCATCTGAATGCTGGTACATTTCTATAGATACCCCCTCATCCCATTTCTCAAAATTACATAGTTTAGATAACAACAGGTAGAACTAAAATGTAATAGTAAAATAATGGTCTTTGTCCAGATCTTGTGGGATAATCCCAGGTATGAAGTTACCAGTATTATCATTAAATATATTTGCAGAGTTTGATGCATGGAAAGTTTGCTTGAAACTGAGGGACAATGGCCTACTAGCCAAGCCGACCCACGGGGACATCATCCGACTGGCACCACCATTGGTCATCAACGAGGAGCAGATAAAAGAATCTGCAGATATCATTAAGAAAACTGTACTGGCCTTCAAGAAATAGAAAGTGAATTACTATGTTCCATAATTCCCCTAACACACTTGTCAGCGAACCACAGAAATAGTGACAGCACAGGCTGTGAGTTTATGACTCTACCATCACACCCAACAGCAACAGCATAACTAGAAATGATTCAAATCCTATGTGTCTCAAATTCAAATTATAATCCTCGAATATTTAAAAATGTATAATTTTAGTAAGAGAATAAAAACAATTGAATATCAACAAAACATTAAATTGGGTCTTAATTTAAATAAACTAACACTGTACATGAAACAAATTTCTTGGGTAAAAATTTGGTGATTGTGAATTGACCCGCCTCGGTAGCGTAGTTGGCAAACGCGCTTGTCGTGTTGAGATCGACTGCTGAGGACGGGGAGATCGAGGTTCGAATCTCGGTTGGGTGAACTGGGGGTGGTTTTCCCTAAATGGTTTTCCACTCTCCCTCCCCGCAAATGCAGGTTCACTTCCTCTAATTCAACCTTTCCTAATCCATTAGAGTAATTAGTACTTAAAGCGTATAATCTGAACGGGTAGTAAGACACAGTGCTAAATATTATTATTATGAATTGATTTTTCTATTTGTTTGTCATACTTGTTAAGAAGAAGCCAATTTTTAAGTGAATTATGATTTGGTTCCTTAAGCATTTTAGTTAACTGAAAATAAATGTTACTTGCTAATGGCCCTACAAGGGTGTTTGCCTTTAAGAGTCATTTTACAGATACAATATTTTGTCATTGCCGTTCATTTATATAAGAGACTGTGTTTATTGTCGCAGTTTTCAGAGATGGCATGCAACATCTTTTAATTGTATCATGTGTATCTTAAATTGCAACAATAACAGTGTATTTATTAGACCATATAAGTGTCATTGGGTTTTTAGAAAACCTCAGCAAGTAAAGAGGCAAGCCACATGAGTATTATTTTATCACAAAGACAGTCATTTGTTAATCTTGTGTTTATGATTGTTTTGGTACTTAGAACTCCTGAAGTTGATACCTAACTATCAATAAGTGATATAAAGAAAATTTGAAAATATGAAAGTCAATTAAAAAACAAAAACTGTTTAATAAGCTATTTTTCTACCATTCGTTAACTTTGTTGGAGAAACAGCAATTTTCACAGATTTTCCTGCTAAAACCAATACGAAGTAACATTATGACATTGTAGTAAAGTGTCATTCATGTGAACACAGACATAAACAATGGCGACAAACTTCCACAACAACTGTTGTCTATGTGAACTGAGGTTAAAACTTTTGATTAAAAAAAATATGTATAGGCCTACATATATTTGGTTCTTAAAGGGGCTGTTATTTTTATTAATATAAGTTAAACCAGAACAGCGCAACTGTGAGTCAGTTTTAGAATATTATTTATTTGTTTTTCACATTTTAAAATAACATCAAACATCAGTAATTAGGATTGCTAACTTTCCCAAATCCAGATAAAGGAAATTTTTCCAAAGGCGCAAAGCTAGAACATGTGAGATGTTTCCATTTGTTTTATATTTTTATACCTGTAAAATTTAAATGATGTTATTGAATGTTCATAATATTACTGTGACTTTTTTATGAGGGCTCTAGCATGTAATTTTTTTGCTGCAAGGGCTCCTTCAGTCTAAAAGTTTTGGAACCCCTATGCTAAAACACATTGTTTGGTGAAGTGCTACAGACATCTACTAGAATTTGCACATAACTATTCTGTTGTTTTTTTTTAGAATATACAAAATAATTGTAAAACAGCCAATTCACTAGATATATTTAGTGAAGTATAGATATTTTAGTACAGTGGTTCTTACTTAAACTTTTACTGGTTGCGGCCCCCTAAATATCCCAAACTATTTTCGCGGCCCCATAGTTTTTACTAACATATTAATCATTAACATCTACGAGGAACCAACCACACAAGATCCTCTTTGTCATTTATTTGGAAACTAAAAACTGCAATGACAAACCCCATTAATATGGGATGGGTGCTATGAATCCCTCAATCAAAAGGATGTTCAAGAATCAAAAAATTAAAAGTTTTTTTTTTAGCTATGATGCTACATACTAGAGGTTTAACTCAATATTGGACAAACCTAACAACCAGACTCTAAATTAATGGCATGGTACACTGCACAGACTTTCTAATTTATTTTAAAGTAGACACATTTACTAAAAACTCGTAAGATTTGTGGAACAAAATAGGTAATATACACTGTTGCAGAAACACTCCACCAAAGAGCCTAGATGAAACATACTGTTAAAGAAATATTGAGAAAAGAGGAACATCTTTGCCCTCCAAAGAGCTCCACAAAAAAATACATACAATATATAATATATATGTTTATAATATCTCCGAGGGGAACCTTATAAAAACCCTTGATGCCTAGTTTTAGCCCGATTGGTAAAACAGTTCCGGCTTTAGGCTGAGGTAGAGGCGGAATCATTAAGAAAACAACTTTTTCTGTTTCATAAGGTAATGAAATGTATATATTTATCAAAATTTCTAGTTTAGTTTTTTTTATAGTCACAATATTCCTCTCTCTGAGAAGTATTAAAATAAACAAGTATGCCTAGTATTATTTATGTCAAACAGACATCACAGAAAGACCTTGACATGTGCCTCACAAAAAATGGAATGTATGGAATTATTTTAAGAACACAATAAAGACAGTTTATAAAACACAGACATGCAATTACAAAGGTCAATAAAATAATTGACAGAAAAAATTCACATGTTAAATCTTTGTCATTTTGTGCTCTTGTGTTCATTTGAATTCTTTAGGTAATACATATATATAATTTTTCTAATGGGATGGGTATGAGGAAGGAAGCATTTGGTTCAAAGAAGATTGGTAAACATTTATAGGAAAAACAACCCTCAGTTAACCCAACTGAGATTCAAACCCTGATCTCCCATCTTAAGCAGGCCAGTCTAACATGAGAGTGATGCCTTAATAAGACCATTCAGCCACTGAAGCAGGTGTATACATTTTATTTACCCTTAAAGGTAACAATCTCACCTTGACAAACTATACACTGACCCTATCTTATCAGTTCCACCCTTTTGCACATACCTATTCCTTTTTTTTCTTTCTAGAATATACAAAATAATTGTAAAACAGCCAATTCACTAGTTATATTTAGCGAAGTATACATATTTTAGTACACTGGTTCTTAAACTTGTACTACTCACTGCTCCCTAAATATCCTAAACTATTTTTGCGGCCCCCTAGTTTTTATATTATATATTAATCATTAATATTTATTCTAAAATTGTGGCTTTATTTACTGATTGTAATAAAAAAATCATAAAAAACCAACATAAATTAACTTACCCAAGTGTATTTAATGGGACCTCTGCTGTTGAACACTTTCAACTCATTTGTCTATTCTTGTTTCAATTGTATTACTTAATGCTATTAGCACACAGGAGTCGATTTCACTGCTTCATTTTAATATCTATCATCGTGGAAAATCCCTTTTCACACAATTAAGTAGAAACAGAGGGCAACAAATTTTGAATGGTGTTGGTAAATAGATGGGGATTATTTGTACTATCCGCAATTTCTATTATTCACTCCATTAACCCGGTAAATTGAGTCTACTGTACTTAAATGTTATGATCATCGAATTATTTCTTCCAAAATGTTTTATAATAAAGGAAATTGATAAAACTAAAGAAAAAGGAAAAATAAAATATTAAGAGTAAATTTGATGAAGAAAGCCCACCTATAGAAGACAGAAGAAAGGAAGAAGATGTCACCTTTGTGCATTGGACTCTTCCCACATTTTTCCTCTTTCCCTAGGTGGGGTTTCTTCATCAAATTTACTCTTAATAGTTTATTTTTCCTTTTTCTTTAGTTTTATCAATTTCCTTTATTATAAAATTATTTAGCCATTGGGCCACCTCATTTTTAAACATTAAACTTCTTCCGAAATGTAAAATTTAAGATAAATGATTTCAGAATAAACAAATAAAATTTTTAATTAATCTTTCAAGGCTCCAAAAAAACCTTTCGTGGCCTCCCGGTTAAGAATCGCTGTTTTAGTACACTTGCTTTTATTATTATTATTATTATTATTATGGTTAACATCATGATTGGCGTATAACCTTAGCAGGTAGTAAGATGCAGTGTTAAAAATGACATTATTACTGCAGTATCTTTATCTAAGGAGTAGATGTGAAGAGGGTTGTTTGGAGGAAATGCACAAACATTAACATACAGGTGTTGAAAAAAAACCCCATCGCAATGGATACCCTGTTTATAGTGAAACTGATGTCTTAGACTATGTACCACCAATGCCAGTCCAAAATAAGTAAGGTTAGGTCAATTCTACTTGCTCTCATTTTCAAATAGTCAATTTAGAATTTTTTTTTAAAATTCTAATTTTGTACATATTTTTTTTTTGTTGCTGTAGAAAATAAGAAGTGACAATGTTAATTTTGTTATGATGTGAATTCATTATCAGTTAGATATTAAATTAATGGTCTGAAGTAGGGATTGGTAAAACCATGTTGGGTTATGGGCATCTTGCATAATAATCCTAAAATATGGTTTGATCTTTTTTCTTCAGATTGTGATTTTTTTTTCTTCAAATAATTTAGGCACTTTATCTACCAAGAAAACAAATGCAATGTGCTAAACCATCGGTGAATGTGGTCACTTACGATTAATGGTATGTTTTTCTTTAACACAATAAACCTATTTTTGACCATTTATGAGAATGTCGTTTTATGCGCCTCTATATGCTTTTGAAACTTTTTCCAAGTTGCATCAACTACATCCTGCTTCAAATACTTATCAAGAGAGTAATTGTAAGGACAAGGCTGATTTTATACCTTAAGAACAAAGTTCATGCTATCTGTTTGTTCTTTCTTTGCCATTTTCTGTGGAATTTTGCCACCAAAAAGTGAAAATATATAGATTTTAAGCTTGCACAAATGAAATTAAAACATGGCATAAGTTCTTCCACAAGTGCACGCAACGACAACTCGCAAGCGACTGAGCACTTGGCGATCAACCAGTTTGGTTTCTAGTGATTTATCGCCCAGTGCTTTGGTCAGTCGCCTCGGTGGACGAGTGAAGTATTGTTTAAATGCAAAAGGTTTTTAGCACCATGTCTTACTACCTATTCAAGTTATATGCATATGTACTGATTAAGCTAATGAGTTAGGGGGTGAAGAAACTTGAATTTAGAAGAAGTGTAACCACATTACCGTGGAGGGAGAGTGGAAAATCATTTTGGAAAAACCAACCTTTCTATACCCAACTGAGATTCGAACCCCAATCTCTTGTGTCATTGACAGTCTAGTCTAAAACAAGAGTGACGGCTTAGACCATACAGTCGCCAATGTAGGTTAAATTCAAAAGTTTCTCAGGTGATTGGTTGCTTGGTCATGAGCAATTAGTTCTGTGGTTTTGGTCTCGTCAGTGGAAGAAGGACATTAATCTTGAATATTATTAAGGATTTGAGGATTAAAAAATTTAAAGAACCCATACATTAAAAATGAGTTAAAATAACATTTTGATTTATTTATAACTAGATTATACAATTTTTTATAAATCTTTAATATGTGTAACAAAAAGGCACTCATGATTTGAATTAATAATGGTGTAAATAAGCTACATCATATAGAGTAAATATAGGCTATTAGTACATAAAACCCTCACAAAAGTCATCTTATAACAATTTAATACAACAATATTAATATATGCCATCTAAAAGTTCCTATTTTAAACATAGGCCCCTATATTTCCCCTGACCATTCTTATTGAGGGTGAAAGGGAATATGAGTTTAGACCGAATAAAGAAGTAGTTACAGGAAAAACATAAACCATTGTATTTTAAGCAGTGTGGCCTGACAGCGATTGATTCTTTCTTGCCGACTGAGGTGGCCGCCTTAAGAGAATAACTCAAATTAAATTACTTTTAGGCTATTTTTAAAGGTACAATGATACAAAAACCATCTACAATGACCACATTTTGCGATGTTTCTTAACTAATACAACTATGCAGATTAATAATTAGTCATTCATTACTAAGGACATTTTGAATGTTTTCAAATGAAATTAAAATGTCTCACATAACAATTTAGACAAACCATTTCCAATCACAACATAATATATTTAAATGGCATAAAATATATTTTAGCATGTAGGCCTAGTATATTTAGGGAGTGTACTATGTTTATAATGAAAACTTTCTAAATCTAGTTTAACGTAACCTTCCATGTATCATTATTAACAATTTTGTAATAAATTTGAGTTGAGTATTATTGTTAAAATAAATTATATAATATTTTAACAAGAAGGAATGGAATATGATGGCATGTTTGTGAACATTATATTTTAGAGTTAAATATTTTGTTGTCATGCTAATACATTGGGATAGTTTAATAGGCCTAATACATTTTGTACTAAAATAATTTTCATGCCATTATGTGACTAAGTTACCATTCCTTTAAATATTTACATCCTTATGACACTAAATTAAGAGTAAATATTTATATTATAACTAGCCTATAAGTTAAGATATTTTAAAGAGATATTGATACTTTGGTATTATTTGACTTTCCATTCTGTACTGGTAATGAAAAAGAAAACAATTTTTATTTGACATAGAAAAAGTGTTCCTAGCATGATGAAGTCTGTACGCTGTTCCCCACATATTTGTGATGATTAACGAAACTGGAAATAGGCGATCTTTTTGTATGCTTTATTTAAAAGACATGGGCTGTATTCAAATAGTCTAATTCACGTGCCGCCGGCCCTTGATGTTCACTTGATAGTTGCATTGACAATCACATGATCAAGTGTAGATCCGCACAAATAGTCACGAAGTGTGCCGATGCACCAATATTCTAGACACATTATTGATGATGACAAAAGATCAACGAAGGTATTTTTAAATGACTATGAAAACTGATGGTAAACTATGCTACTTAAATTTGACCCAGGTAAACCTACACACAGTTCAAGTGCAGTTCCTTAAATCCCCCCAAGCTCCTTCACCTCTTTAATGTAAATTGAGAGTAGCTCATAAAATGCATAGGTAGTGAGTGTTATAATACATTTTTTGTCTTATTAAAATGGAAGTTCACTAATATGGTATGGACATGTATAGCTCAGCTGGCATCTTCAAATGGGCAACCAAATCGATAGTCTAGGATTAAAATTTTTGTTCAAGAAACATTTTTAGTTTAGTATAGTAGGCCTACATAGTTGACAATTTATGAGTTTGTTGGCTGCACATTAACAGTTAAGACACCAAACTACTTGGGATTTTTCATGGCCCTACAGTAGTCAAAAAATCCTCCGCTGTCCTACTCCTCAAAGCCCTTATGCATCCTCTCCAAATAAACCTTCCTGCACTCCATCTGGTCTGCTGGGCGGTTGTGCGGGGTCCATACAGGCTCTCCGACAAACAGTCTCTTGGCCCTGATGAAGTTATGGGTATCCAGGGTGAAACGATGGTATATCCCTGGGGGAATTATAATCAAGTCCCCGGGAACCACCTCAACTCGTATCCATTGGTCAGAGCGGTCCCTCACATCAAAGTACCCTGAACCTTCCAGAACAAACCTTATCTCCTCATCCGTATGAAGATGTTCCGTGAAGAAACTGCGGAGTTTACCCTCGTAGTCTTGTAGACACTCCTTGGAGCAGATAATCTCATCCTCGTAGCTGTACCCACGTTTTTTCTTCAGTCTGGCCAGCTCACCATCTTGGACGTAGGTGTCCGGGTTTATCTTGAAGTACTCAACACCTGACACCTTGAACAGTTCTTCCAAGTCTAGGAACTGTGGCGGGTTTCTATGATGTTCAAGTCTTTGATCGTCTTCCGATGAGTCCATGTACCACGCACGAACCATGGCCTATCTTAACTGTCAACTGTCCACAGTCTTTTTAAATATTATATTCTAAATAATGTTAGACTAGGTTGTTCGAAACCAAAGTTTCTTGGGTGGTTCACAGTCTTGACATAGTTTTTGTGACCTAACCAGAGATTATTGGATATGACCTTTGAGTTTGAACACACGGATTTCAAATATGAAACTTATTTCTTAAGGATGATAACTTAATATTCTACGTATGAAAATATATGATCCGGAGATATTAAGAAAAATTTGTTTGTGTGATAATTCAGTGTATTGTATCAATACAATTAATTTATATGTATGGCTTAAATTAAGCCCTAATTAAGTCCTAGTTTTTAAAGTAAACACACCATAGTAAAGTCAAAAGAACCAACTTTCTGCTACCAACATTGAATGATGAAAATTTAAAGTCGCTTGAATTTTTATTTTAGTATGTTTTATTAATGATAAAGATAATCTAAAACGTTATCAAAATCTTCCAATAATTCTTCCTAATGTCTTACTGTTTGATTTCTCTTTACATCACTCATAAAACGGACTAATTATGTAGATACAATTATAATTTAAAAATGACATTATGGCAATATGAGTTTCTAGTTTTAAAACGACGAGCGAGACTACTAATTATTAACAAATAACAATGTCATGTTCGAAGCATTGGCAAAAATAAGAAGTTGTTGGCTGTAATGTACGTATTTGATTTGGCTCATTAAGGGTTTTTGTATTTACATTCTTAAATACTTACGCGATGATAGATAGTCCTTTTTTTTTTCTTAAAGCTATTGTACATTTTTGTTTCTGAACCAGATGGAACAAACTGTTTTCTATGAGGTGACACGAACCGATGTATGGAGTGTATACAATTACATCTCATGTACATTATATTGCGTTTTGGGAACAAATAAATTGCAAGTCCATCAGACCACCACGTCGCGTTTCCCTCACCTCTCTACAGTAAACCCACGGCTTCTTTGGTGCTGACTGACAGCTCACAGCTGATAGTCAACATTTAGGTATAGGCCTAAATTTTGACTGTCAGAAGTGACAGCCGCTAAACACGTGTTTTTGCAGATCATATGGTTCGGCGTTGGGATACATAATTTGGTTTAGTAACTTTTCAAAGCTGTCATCTGTGAGCTGTCAGTCAGCACCAAAGAAGCTATGGGGCTACTGTACATACAATTAACCTAACTCTCACACCAATAACAATATAGGATCAACCGACTATCCATAGGAGGGGAAGAGTTTCAATCTTGCCAGAAATATAATGTCCTTAAAAAAACTTGGAGACTTAAATTTGTAAATTCAAATTGCTGTGGTGCAACGAAAAGCAAAGATGAAATAATAAAATAGGAATATAATATACAAATTAAAAATATATTTTTTTATTCAGGCAATTTTTTCCAGAGAAGCAAAAAACCAAATTATGGTGTATTTATTTTAGAAGTGTTGTAAATCCAGCTACAGTACCTAGGCATCTCGGATATGGTTAAGTTTATTTAAGTTTTGTTAAAGTTGCACTATTATTTCAACCAGCCCCACCTTCAAAGTGAGAATCAGATTTTTGAGAGAGGGACACTATCCTTTCAACCAGCCCCACCTTTAAAGTGAGAGTCAGGCACACTATCCTTTCATCCAGCCCTACCTTTATAGGGAGAGTCAGAGGGGAGAGTCAAGCACGCTATCCTTTCAAAAAGGCCTACCTTAAAAGTGAGAGTCAGGCACACTATCCTTACAGCCAGCCTTAACTTCAAAATGAGAGTCAAAGGAGAGATTCATGCACACTATCCTTTCAACCAGCCCCACTTTCAATGTCAGAATCAGAGGTGAAAGTCAAAAAGGTCTACCTTAAAAGTGATAGTCTGAGCTGAGAGTCAGGCACACTATCCTAGCAAAATACAATGCAATGGACACACGATGTATTTGTACTTTTGTAGAGCGATGTAATTGGGGAACAGGCAAAGTGATAAACAAAAAAGTGGCCGACACGAGAGGACAAAGTGGTAGACAGTCAACTGCTAGACACAAAGAAATGACGTGGACCAAGTGGCCGACACGACTTGGACCAAAGGCTAGACAAGCTCATGTATAGACGTACAAAGTGATAGAGAACCATATGGTCGACAAGAGAGAACCAACTGCTCGACAAACTTTGATATCATCCAGTTAAGAGTGGGCTAAGTGACAGAACAGTTAATTCAATACACGATTGTCCTGGTTTACACTCAACATTTTTTTTACCCCAACCCGTCAGCTTAACCTCACACTTCTTGACATATTTTTGTGGGGTTTGCTAAAGTAAAAATTTAGGGGAAAATAACTCGAACTAATGATGACCTTATAAAAGAATATCACGGATTGAACAGTCTCAATTAATTCTGCAACGCTGTCTGCAACATTAAAGAACAGTGAGCGCTGATCCACACGTATGAACTATTTTATTTTTATATTAATAGATTAAAGTGAATACAGTACAATTTAAAGAAAATATACCCACTTTTCCATGAAGGAAGAGTTGAAAACCATTGAGTAAAAACTCCTTAGTGGCCTTTATTAAAACTTGAAATTTGACAACAGTTTTAAAATAGTATATTCAATTAGTAACCGGCAATAAGCGACAGTAAAAAGGATTTTTATTGTTTTTCAAAGAGATAATTTTAATATCTAGCTTGTGTATCTAGTGCTACATATTTTTTATTTTTAACACCGCGTTATACCTACTAGAGAGTTAGTACCCGTTCGCATTATACGCCTATATACTAGCTACGCTAATGTGTTTATGTTTGAGTAAGGTTGAATTTAGAGAAAGTGAACCCGATTTTTCGTGGAGCGATAGTGGAAAACCAGTTATGAAAATCCAAATTCAGTCAACCAACTGGACTGGAACCTCGATGAATAGTCTCGACGTTTAAGGTGTTGGGGGGAGAGTGAGGCATAACTATTTAGTACCGTTTCAAAATGTTTCAGAATATTTTGAGGGATGGGTGGTAAGTAGGAAGGACATATCGTTTAAGGTACAAGATCTAAGCCATCAGATATCAAAGAGGGGTGGTAAGATGATGAGTATATTATTTATGGTACAATATTTAAACTGTCAAGTGGTAAGGACCGGCTGGTAAGCGGGGTAGGTGGTAAGATAATGAATTGGAGCTGGATAGGATCAACACGGTCATGATCGAGCCAGACTACTTCTTGCTCAGGATGGGTACAAGAAGTCGTATGGCTTAAAGGAGGTAAGAGTACAGGATGGGGACTAGAAGTTGTGCAGGTCAAGGCTGGGGATAGGAGACTGGGAGAAGGGAAGAGGAGCTATTGGAGATCATGGTAAGATAAGGGGATGAAAGCTGGGAGGAGAGTACGGAATGGAGGCTGGAATCTAGACTCAATGGAGGAGGGGGGCTACACGGGGAAGAACGACAAATACAGAAACCTAAGGTATTCTTGTGTAATTAAAAGCCTGATAAGGTTAGGTTAGGTTATGTTAGAGGAGAAAGTGATCCACTCCATTCAATGTGGTGGATCAATGTTAACCTTATGATAGAAAGTGGTCCAGAACTGTCATTTCAAACACTACTACCATGTTTATAACTTTGTTAGTTTTGAAATAACTTGTCTGTCACTTGAGCCCCTTTTAACTGGATTCATCTCAATGTCTGTTGAGCAATTGGTCCTCTCGTGCCAGTTGCTTGGCTGTCTATCACTTTGTCCTCTTATTTGGGAGCTTGTATATCACATTGTCCAGCTCGTGTCGATCACTTGGTCCACGTCGTTTCTGGATGTCTAGCAGTTGGTCTGTTCACAGATTTGTCCTCTCGTATCGACCACTTGGTTGTCTATCACTTTGTACTTCTATACATTAGCTTGTCTAGCAGTTGGTCCAAGTCGTGTCGGCCACTTGACCCAGCCAACCTTCCAAATATTTTTTATAGCTTGTCGAGCAGTTTGTATGGTGCCATGTAATTGTATATATATATGCCCCTTCATTCCTATTGATCGTACGTCAGAGTAGGGCTAGCTGTGTGTAGAGAGGTGGGGAGAATGTTACGTTTTGGACCTGCAATGTATTTGTACCAACAACGTGATGTAAAATGGACACGCGATGTATGTTTAACGTGACGTAATGATGGTCCCCCAAGTAGTGAGCTAGATCATAGAGCCACCACCTACTTTAAATATATATATTTTTTAGAAATGTATGTTTATTATTATTATTATTATTACTAAACTGAACGGAATTTTACAATTTGCGTTAGGTTCCCTAAATTATTTTTTTTAAACTTTCAATACACATATTCTTGCGATCAAGTAGGTCTATATATACGGTGACCATAATTTTTTTTAGAAAAAACAGGACTTTAAAATATATCACATTTACGAGTAGCATGGTGTGCGACGTGCGTGTATAACTTATGTATAGAGTAGATAGAATAAAAATATGAGAAATAGAGAAATAAAAATAGTTTAAAGCTAAAACCATTTATTAAAATTCACGTTTAAATACTAGTTTAAGAGAGCGAGTTATATAAAGTCAAAACTATATACATCGAGTATTAGGTTGGCTTTTATTATTGTGTACATAGTCTTTTTGTAAATAATACTTGTGCCTAAAACTTCTAAATAAATAACTTGCAAAAATAAATATTTTAAGACTAATCACGTGTACAAACCCATTGGTAAATAAAACATAGGACTACAGTACTTAAAAAAATTAAATAAAGAGAAAGTGAATTTTAAAATAACAATTTAGGAACTACTTGTGCCGGTTTTTGCTTCATAATTATAACATTCATATTTATCTGAGCTATGAATTGCTTTTAGAAGCTTTTCTTTGTATTTCAGGTATTGGAACATTTCCATACGGGTTTCGTCAAAATTAGTGAAGATCTGCATCACAGCCTTTAATGTCCCAATACTCATTTGGGTTTTTTCACTCCCCCAGTAGTTATTTATTTTTGAAAAAAATATGTCAACTGAAGAACTCGTGGCAGACAGGCAAAGTATAAACCTACATAGCAACTGCAGGTTTTTAAGAGGTTGAAGCTGGTTGTTCATAAAAGTAAACACTTTCAACCACCTGGTTTGAATAGGAATATTACTCTCATTCCACTCAGGAATTTTGTCGCCAGCTAGAAAGTTTTTTAACGCTATAATTTCGTCAAAAAGACCATCTTCATCTACAGTAGAGCCAATGGTATCTTTGAAAGCCTCATACGAAGCCTACACCTTCTCCCACGTAACTTGCTCATGTAATCTGACCAATTCAAAAAGTTTTAACTGTTGCAAATTAGCAGTCCATTTTTTCAATTACGCAATGCAACCCGAGTATAAAGCCTTAGATTCTGTAGAAAAATCACTTTTGTAATTCACCTCGCTGACTGTTTCAATGCTGCTAAGACAGCTTCTTACTTTTACTGGCAAGAATACTGCATTTTCCCTCCTTTTCAATTTCTCAAGCATCTCAAAATATTCTAGTGCGGCATCAGTCTGCAGAAAGACCAACACACTTTTCCACTAAATTTAATGAAAACAAGGTAGAGTAAACGTAGCTATGTAACTGCTCAGATGTTTCTTCAGAAAGGTCTTTCAGTTCCAGAAGCTTGACTTTTACTCCCTGGGTACAGTAAAAGTATCGTACAATCAATGGCACTATCTTAATGTTATGGTGATTGGAAGAATCAATCATAACGCTGAAATAATGTGCTGTTCCTAAATCAATATTCAATCTCTCCTGGGCCTCCTTCACTAAAACGTTTTTTACAATTGCTTCCGTTTTAGTGCGGGCTGAAGAGAACTTCGGTTCAAACATACCTGCTACCAGCTTCGACGTACAGTCAAGGGAACGAAAACTCTGCATATGTTTAATTATATGATATGCAAAAGTACCCTCTTTGGCAGCCAGAAGAAAATTTTCAGAAGTTAATATGTTTTTGGTCGAGACAGCTGAAGACAAAGAAAACAAATGAAGCCCGAAAAAAGGGGACGAGTAAGACATGAAAAACGGTAGACTAGGTGGTATTGTCACACAGAGCTAATAAAGAAGTTCTAATCTTGTTCGAGAGAGCGCAGCACATGTGTTGAGTTTTTGCCAAATGCTCAAGGATGATGTTCCTTGCGCTGGCGCTATTCAATTCAAAATATTATTTTCTCTTACTTCAAAACGAAGTATTTTAGGAGGTACTTGGTTTAAAAAAACAGTACCTTTTGCTGTACTATCGCATGCTCTCTAGGACTGCAGGGCATCACCAAAATAAACAGTACTGTACTGCAAAAAACAGTACGTATGGTCACCGTACCTATATATATTGTTTACTAAAAAATAAATATTATTTTAGAAAACACAGATTTTAACTAACTCTAAAACTCCAATTATATTTTATTTTCTGAAAGTTTATATTCTAACATTCTAGGTGTCAGCACCGCATTGATACTTTTTCTCTAATGGTTCTAGGCTCGCTAATCCCGCGCTTTTTCTTAGTATAACGGGAAAAACTGTTCAAGCATCTTTTAGCTCTCGGGGTACACCGCGCGCGCACGCACGCACACACACACACACACACACACACACACACACACACACACACACACACAAACATATATATATATATATATATGCTTCAGTGGTCGCATGGTCTAAGCCGTCACTCTCGTGTTAGACTAGACTGACAATGACAGGGAGATCGGGGTTCAATTTCCGGTCGAATGTACTGAGGGTGGTTTTTCCAAAATTGCTTTTCACTCTACCTCCACGCAAATGTGAATAAATTCCCTCTAAATTCAATCTTCCTCATCCCTAGCACATTAGTGTAACTGGAGTCTATATACTAAATGCCTACGTGAGTATTACCTGAACAGGTACAGTAGCTCCATGGCTTCTTTGGTGCTGACTGACAGCTCACATCTGACTTCTGGTAGTCAACATTTATGTATATACCTAAATTTTGACTGTCAGAAGTGAAAGCTACTAAACAAATGTTTTTGCAGATCACATGGTTCGGCGTAGGGATACATAATTTGGCCTGGTAACTTTTCAAAGCCATCAGAAGTCAGCTGTAAGCTGTCAGTCAGCACCAAAGAAGCCATGGGGCTACTGTAGTAAGACGTGGTGCTCAATAAATAATTCTAAATATAGACGAAAGCCCTGACTGACTCATTCTTCAACGCATTTCCCGAAAATATTGACCTGGGATCCTTAAATGCGTCAGAAAAGTTCCTTTCCAGCTACAGGTATCCTATAAGAAGTGATTTTGTGAAATTCAACCCCTAAAGGGGTGAGACTGGGACTTGAACATTTTAAAAGGTATAATCGGATCTTCTGAGCTGGAAACATGAAATTTGGCAGGGGTGTTTTTATTTTTAGGTAAAGGAACAGATTATTTCTGATTTTTTGAAATTCAATCACTAAGGAGGTTGGGTGGGAACTGGTAATTTTTCCGTATTTTCCTGGACGCTTGAGCTGGAAAGATGAAACTTACCAGGAAGGTTATTTTTAGGCAACAGGTCAGAAATATTTTGGGATTTTTAGAAATTTAGCCTCTAAGAGGATGACACAGAAAGAGGATAGTTTTTGAATAGTTTCAAAATGTCAAAATATACAAAACCCTCGTGAAACACGTGCTGTTGACTAGTCTAAAATAGATTATTCTTAAATTCCTTAAATATCAATAAACGTATTCCTTAATGAAATGTTTTATTTATAAAAACTAATAATCTAGATAGTACAGTTATAATATATTAGCTTACCACCCGTTATTCACATGGGGTGTTTTATAATGCGTATCAATATCTAAGAACCTTTCAAAGTTGGTTCAATGAAATTCCGATAAACAGAAGCTAATATTTTTTTTACAAAAAGTACTTTTTTTTTTTGCTTCTAGTAAGAGTAACAGACAGACAGCAACTCATTTTTATTCATTATAATATTGCTTTGCTTCCAATCAAGTTTTTAATTGATACAAAAAAAAATCAACGTTTTTAATTCCAGACATTATTGTGGAGTGGATATCGAGCAATGCTCATTACATAAAATCTATTCATTTTATTAACTATACAAATAGTTTTCGAATTTGGAATTTGTCTTAAATTTACAAAACATTCACAAAAATGTAATCACTATCATACATGTTTTTTACAGACACAAACGACGTTCCAATGACACTGCTTTTGAGTTTTTTAATTACTAGAGCAACTTCCAAATTTGTCACAAGGGTTTGTTTAATATAAGGAAGCATCAACTTAATCAGGTAGACCTGGATTATTGTAGATCTATGTTTACTCTTGACCTGAATCAGTTTAGAAAAAGCTCATTCTAAGTAGGTACTAGTTACCTGAGTCGCTCTAAAGACTTTGGTGGCCTTATTAAAATTGCGTAAATACGTTTTCCACACTAGTCTACTAGCTTAAACCAGAAAATGTACCACAATATGCATCTCTGTCACGTTACTTTAGAAAATTAATTTCTCCTTCTAATTCCTTAAAAGAAAGACCGTAAAAGCTTGATAAAAGTAATATACCAACAACATCAATGTCAAATTTAGATATCTTATCTTTGATATCATATTCTGAAAATTGAAAAATGACACCTGGACACGGAAATCGAACCCGGGACCTTCAGCTTAGTACGCCAATGCTCTTACCACTGAGCTATCCAGGATTCGTCCCGTGCCCATGGTCATTCTTCACTCATAGTTTAAGGCAGAGTCT
>CABEEJ010000272.1:268820-291237 GCA_901482245.1 Timema douglasi
TATATATATATAATTGTCGAATGGCTGCTAAATTGCCAACTACCGAGTCGCTAATGGCTGCGTGGTCTGATGGCTGTGATCTCATATAATCACATGTTTATAAGCTGACGACTTCCGCACGTCCATCTTAGACTCTGCCTTAAACTATGAGTGAAGAATGACCATGGGCACGGGACGAATCCTGGATAGCTCAGTGGTAAGAGCATTGGCGTACTAAGCTGAAGATCCTGGGTTCGATTCCCGTGTCCAGGTGTCATTTTTCAATTTTCAGAATATGATATCTATGAGGGACTATCCACACTAAAATGCATTAACAATAGTTTCGGCTATTTGTTTCATCTTATCTTTGGTTGAAACATTTTAAATTATTTTTTAGCAAATTATTGCTCAATACCTAGAAATAAGGAATTGACAAATTTATTTGTATTTTATTTTCCTTTATTTTTGGTAAAGTGTTTGTACAAGCGTCAAGCTACTGGTATTTGTTTAAATGTTTGGGTATCAAATGGTCTTTTTCACAAGTCTTTAATCTTTTGTTGTTATCCTCATAAAAAAAAGTATCATCAGAATGCCGTGCTTTAAATGTTCGTACCGATCAAGAGATTCAATTGATAATCTTGAAGTTCTATGCTGACTCTGAGAAGCTTAAAAATAATTCATCTCCATTTAGTTTTTATTTATGAAAGTCTGGTGGTTTTATTCCTTTCCACAACAGTGTGCACAGTCGCAAATAACTGGCGTATTGCAAGAATAAACAAAACAAGATTTAGGGAATGTGCAAATCAATGTACAGTACATACAAAATATAATTTTATCGGCTACTACGGGTGCACTATCAAAACGCACCGGCAGCACAGATTGCAAGATCAATATGCACTTTTCCATTGTTGTCATTAAGGTCTTGAAAATTGTTTATGAATCATTAGCCGACTTATTTTTATTGTCATCAATGGGGTGGAAATATGTACGGTAGCACCGGAATATTTTGTTGTTAGGAAGGGTGGAGCGGGTATCAACCAAAACCAGATAGGTTTAAAGGACTTAGATTCCCAAGCCAGGGTGTTGAAGGCCGGGCGCTATTCAAAGGGGTCCTGCCCGCCAAAAAATGTTGAAATTTGCATACTCCTTAAGAAACTATTTAGAATGGTTGCTATCTGGATTTTTTTAAAAACTATTTGGAGTGGTCATGACCCAATTTTTTCTAGAAAATTTGATGCCTCTATAATTTATTTGGTTGATCCTCACATGGATTTTTCAAATATTATATGCCTCTATAGGTTATTTAGAGTTAACAAAAATTATAATTATAGTTCAATACGTCCTTCTTCCACCAAATAATTATTTCTTACGTTATTTCTGTGTGTGTGTGTGTGTGTGTGCCTGCCGCATTGCAAACAAAATTTGAAGCAACTTTAGGCATGGAGGGGGGCACGGCCTTACCAGTCTCCCCCTGTAGGCACGCCTGTGCACATACACACCCTTTAGTTAGAATAATGAAATCAAAATGATGACTAGGAACAGTAATTAAACTACACAGTTGTATAAAAATGTATTTATTTTCTCTATCTGATACATAATGTGATGAACATGGTGGAGATGAAGTGTACAGTGAATTATGGACTCGGTAATAGACCGAAATCGAAATGGACTCCTTGTCCTTCCTGAATAGAGACAAACATATTATGTATGACAAGCAACGTATGAAAACCATGGGAACATAATTAGGTTTGCTTCTTGTCTCATGATAAATTCCACCAAGGTCAACCTGGGCAACGTCGAAAACACTGATTGGTTTCAAGTCAGTGTTTCCATATTTGCAGGGTTATTAAATATATTTGGGGTTGTGTGGTTAATATACGCTTATACACAAAGTGGAGTTATTGGTTCCAGGGAACTCACTCATAGGGAGGTTAATCTTATCAAAATTAAATATTAAATGAATAAAAATATAGTGGCCTTTTAAAAAGAATGAAAACAATACTTGTGTTGAATATATTTTTTGTCATAGCTTTGATAATTTTGAAATTCCAAAACAGTTTTAAGCTTAATTCTATTTTTAAAGCAATGACCTCTATTCTAAGTAAAGCCCGACATACCTTACTTTACATATTGGTGAACCTCTTTATGAAAACACTAGTTAATGGTGATTAACTATATTGAAAAACTAAGTAGTATATGACTATTTTAAATTTAATTTTAGGTAATTTAAAATTCTATATTTGAATAGATAAATAAATAAATTAATATGTCTTTCTTGAACATGTGTGGGCACGATAAGATAAACTCGAAACAAGATTTTACAAAATATAGTGACTATATTACTTATTTATTTTTAGAACTTCAAGCTTATTATTTTAAAGAATAACTACTACGGATGATTTAACAAATATAATAAAATAAATACATATTAAAATTCTAATATATCAAGCGCTTTTGCATGTGTGTAAACTAAAAAAATAAAATTAAGACCTTCGATTACAAAACGAAATTTTAAGTTGTTTGCGAACAAATTCATTTGTAATATTAAATTCAATGAAAATATTCCTTACATTAAAATCTATTTTTTTTACCAAACAAAATAACTCTGACATTGTAAATTTAAGTTTATCTTCCGCCCTTTACTAACATTGGTGAAACTTACCATGATTCATGCAAACCAAGGATCAGCAATCAAAATAAATATAAATAAAAAGTTTATCTGACCGCATTTGTAAAATATCATGTCCCCGCCTTAAACAAAAAGGCACATATATTTCTCTTTCACCTTTTATTATAAATAAATATATAGCTTAATAAATAAATTAATTCACAAACAAGAACACACAGACAATACAATATGACTACCACTTTGTGAAACGGTAACCTTGGGATAAATAATTGGTACAGAATTTTGTGCAGGAACCAGAATCTTAAGCTTCTCGTGAGGTCAGACATGAAACCTTTGAGACGCGCAGCGACCAAGCGGCATATATACATTTGTAAAAGTTGTCTGGTATGTAGGGGGGGTAATGATTGAGATCTTAGGGCCAGTTTCATAGTCAAATTTAGTACGCCTCAAGTGCGGCGCTACACTAAGTTCATGACGACACCTACCTAAACCAGAATGGAATGGGCCAGTTTCCTATTCGAGAACGGCCCATTCCGTTCGAGTTTAGGTAGGTGTCGTCTTGTACTTAGTGTAGCGCCGCACTTGAGGCGTACTAAATTTGACTATGAAACTGGCCCTTAGTCTCTATTGTCTGTCGGAAAAGCATTTCCGTGTGGTTTTGTTTGTTATGCATAGTGACAGCATATAAGAAGTGTGGGCTGAGAGTCGATATGTTTCCCTTATTAGAAGCAAAGCATATCTCCTACCAGAAAGAAAGACTATTCTGCTTTGTATTCTCCACCCCAACTACAACTCTACCCCCTGCACCTCCCTGTCTTCTTATGCATTGGACTATCATGTCCTCCCGCCCAAAAAGTACTTTGTTATAAAATAATTAAAACTTATAAAATAACGCATTCTTTAAATTTTATACCTCAAAATTTAGTTAAATCTGTACCTTATCAGGCTTGCACATGCACTATGTTTGTACAAATATTACAAAAATAACACTAAATAACATAAATTTGACATATCGTACAAAAAGAATAGCTTTACTGTGGCAAAGGCTGTCTATTGAACACCAATATAATCATAAACTTGTTGTTAGGAAAATGCATTTACACCTTGTTGAGTTTTATAATGATACAATTATTTAAGTACCTAGAGAAAATTCAAAAGACACACTTGAGCTAAAATAATTGTACTATGGAGTCATAACATTGACTTAATTTGTATAAGATTCTATCCTTCATGGAAAACCCGGGTATTGGTACAGAGGCGCCGCAACGCTAGGGTAGAAGGGAGAGAAACACATATATGATCAAGCGTAGATTGCAGTTTCAAAAACCAAAATCATGGTGTGGCAAGTCAAGAAAACTAATCGAGGCTTCACTGGGCCAAAAAGCATCACTAACAAATAGGGTGATAGCCAAATAACGGTTCTTGTTATTCAAGAGCCAACACTGTTGACAATATTGTCTCAAGTTCACCAATGGTAGTCTTAGAGTACAGTAGTTACACAAACGTTCACCGGGACAATCTCTGGTTTGTTGCACCTTAGCTTGTAACACATCATAATAGATTAAAAAAAGACTTGTTCCAAGTATTTCAAAATGAGTTGATTTAATCTAAAGAATACCTAAAATCTTTCACGCATCATATCCCTGAAATATTTAGCACCATTTCCACCCCACAATCGAACATGAAACCCACGATAGTCCAATCTGGTATAAAAAGCTACTTGCAAAGTAAATACCTATTAAAAATGTTTTTACTTTAACAAGTTTCAAAGTGTACAAGTTAAGGTGCAACATACTCTAGTGCATCAGTCCAAATTAATTGGCTAGGAAAATGTTCAGATAATCAAATAAGGAAGGCATGAAACTATAAACATATATAACCTTTCCTCTCCATTTCCATAATAATACTTTTGTAAGAAAAGAATACAAATAAACTTAATTTATATTCGTATTGAAACAGAAATGACGCGTTCATTTCTTCAAGTAGTCCTTCGTTACGAACATTGTCAATTTTTAACAAACTATAGATATGACCGATAAGGTAAGACAGTCACAAAAGGGATGAGGTTTTTTTCTTGTCCTTCGGACGTATCCATCTTTAGATTGACTTACACATAAAATAACTGTTTTATCTTCTTCAAAAAAATCAGAAAAACACAACTTAAAGTTATTATTGAAATATTTTGAAAAAAATCTACTTTTTTATTTGTACAAGAAGTCCTCGTTAACATTTAAATAAAGTTATCAATTTTGATAAGTAATATTTTTAAGTAAAAATAATACTTTCAACAGGAAACCTTTAAACGATATTTAATCATCCACTTTTGGAGACGTAAAGGCAATGGTATAGGGACACACCCCTACATTCAAATTTTCTGCCATCTTACTGCTTCCTCAGCTGTACTACGGATGTAAGCAAGCATATTATAAAAGGAACATTTGTGCTGCAAACATCCTTTTCATTTTCATCCATTGGTACGATTCTCCAGTGTGAAGGTTAGAGCAAGATAGCTGTCAAATGGACACCAACTAAAGTCCTCAGTCACCTCTACAATTTATTTTTCCCAATTACGGACCAATTAGTCTCTTTTTTTCCTCTCTGTATAAGTAACAGAAACTTGCTGTTTACAAGTATAGGCTACCAGGGTTAGGTAGATGTGTGTGTTGGGAACTACTGTATATGGACACCACTATAAAACAGTGTGTAAAAATAAGACACTTGTACACTAAACTGCCCCTAAATTACAGCAGTCATTGAGTCTCAGCGCAGTAGGCGCGGATTAAATCTTCCCATATGAAGGATCAGCCCCGTAGGATTGTGCCGCACTAGGTAGAGGAAGGGCCTGTCGAACCTGAGCCTGGGACCTTCGGGGACCCTTGCCTGGCGTGGACGTAACGCTAATGGAATGGATACCACATCCTGCTCATTTCCCTCTAACTCGCCATCGTCATCGTCTTCTTCCCTTCCAACGCGTTGCGTTGCAGCGGGGAACACCTCAACGTGACGCCGTGAGTCCCTGGATTCTTCACTGCACGTGGAGAAAGTATTCACCTGAACCTGAATATACAGAAACATTTGTATTAATACTAAATGGTGGAGACGCCCTTAATAATTTGAATTTGACCACAGTCTTCAGAGTCTAACTAGTAGTGCTTGAAGTACAACACTCACCATGTCAGCCAGGTGGAGGTCATTGGAGAGCCCATTGAGGCCTTTGAGGTCAGCCCGACCCTGAGCGAACAGGTCCCTAAGTCCCATTCGCCTCAGCGCCGACGTCACGTTCACCTGCGAGCGGTGGGAAAAGCGTGGAAGTTGGAGTTCAAGACCCTCCCGGGGGTGAAGGGTCCGAAGGAGCCGCGACCACGCACCCTCGGCGTAGGGCGAGTCCACGAGACGTTCCTCAAGGCTCGCCAGCTGGCCCTGTTGCCCAGGTAGCACCATCACGGTGCTCACAGTCGTGTCGGCACCACCCAGGCTGATGGCGGTGGCGTCCAAAACCGGGTCGTATCCCGCCAGGAAACCGTCCCGCCACACCACTGCTGGGATGGGTACTAGACGGCGCTGCCGGGTGGCAGGGAGAAGAGTGAAGTACATCTCACCATCGCGTCCCTCTGTTGATGCTTGGCTACAGTCGGTCTGTGGAGAATAGAATGCGGGTTAACATAAACGAAGTTAAACCATTTATTAAATAATGGTTAGATTTTTCATCGTAGTTGCGCAGTAGCTCACACATTACACCATCCCAGTAACAGCTGCTTGGAGGTAAGCATACATACTTTCACTGGTATGATGACAACTATGGCCTCACATGGTCGAGCAGCCATACATTCAAATTAACTGTTTATATATATATATTGTTTTCGGTATAAATACGCTATAGATCACATAACCCATGTATAGTTCATAATTTATTATCCAGCTAAACTTTGGTTTTTATAGAAAGCCCACTTTCCACCACCAACATTTATTTAAAGTCACTAAAATTTGGCATTCTAGAAATATCTTTTTGATTTATTAGTAACTTATACAATTAATCTAAAAAGTTATCAAAAACCTCCTATAGTAATTCCTTATGGATTACTGTGTAATTTGTATTTACGTTAATAATTTAACGGACTAAGAATGTAAATACCATTGTAATATTTTACTTCTAACGTGTGGTAACATGAGCTTATAAGTTTCAAATTAATGTCTTTCTATGAAAATCATACTGAACGTTAACATGATATGTGAAATGAGTGAGAACTAAAAGTGAACGCACTAGATCATCAAATGCAGCGCCTGACACATGTACGCGAAGTTAACTGAGCCGGCCGGGATGTAAGAATTTAAAAAGTCAAAATTATTACTTTTACCCCCGTTTAGCACATTCATGCTTGGGCTGCTATCACCCGGGACTGCACCTATATTGGCCTTATAAGTATTCAAATCATTGTTTCATAGATGGTTCGTCATTGTTTGATGCACCACTATCTTGACCGGGACTTAGGTATGATAAGATTGTATAAACGTGTAAGGTCTAATGGTCAGCTATGGGGGGGTTTGGACTTGATAGGAGTCGGGGCTGTGTTCTATTATCGCCTTTCCTCTGGTAAAAGTATGGACGTTACATATTTGCATGATATTAATTTATTTTATTTAACTAATTATCTGATAACGAGATTAGTGATGAACTAATTATTCTTTCATGCAAATTTTATAATAGGAGATTTAATGTGCAATATGTATACTATTTCAAACCCTTATATTAATTGAATAGCAGTAAAACTCATCTAAAAAATAGTAAATAGCTTTGTAAGCGTGGTGACCTGGTGGTCTAGGGGTAAGGTGTCAGACTTCTGTTCTGGCGGCCGGGGCTCAATCCTCGGTCCCGGCACAGATTTATCTGATTACCAAACCCTTCCTTCACCTCTGACAAGACATCTTGTGAATGTGGGGAATGCCAGGCCTCCACCGTGGTTCGGATTCCACGTTAAACTGTAGGTCCTTCATTTCGTCTCACAAATACCCTACCATTACACATTAGCGTAAGTGCGTATAACCCGAACGGGTAGTAAGACGCGGTGCTAATAATAATAATAATTTGTAAGCGCCACCAAGAATCGATTCATGGTCTCTTGACTTATAGTTGACCATACTAACAATCTTCTTAAGTAAAAGTAACCTAGCCATTTGGGAGCCTGTACGTCCTGCGTGGCTGATTAGAGTGTAACAGACTGGGCACGTTACTTGTGTCAGGACACCAGGAGAATGGAGGAGGTGAGCCTGTCAGCAGCTTCCTGCTGGACCACAGTCCTGACATTACCAAAACACCTAGCCACTATGTTAGAGGAGCGCCATTTATAAGCTTGGGACGACTAAGTGAGGCCAACACTTGTCTAGCATTTGCAGGTTGAAAATGCCAATTGGGCCTCTCACATGCTAGATGGATGCTAGATCAAGGTAAAATATTGTTATACCCCAACTAACCCAGTCATAGCCGGTCCTTGCACGGACCAGGTTTATTGACGAGTTAGTAGGTTCTTGCACACGCCCCCCTTACACTTATAGCGCTGCGTCAAGAGAAGGGATGCGCGCGCCACGCTGACAACCCCTCCATTCCGGTCAGACACACGGCTGAGGGGGATAAAAGCGACTGGCTCCCAGGTCCCAGCTCAGATAACAAATCTCACTGTTTTCCCTTCATAAGGTATATAATTTCATTCACGAGGTTAAGTCACGACAGCGACTCGGTCGGTACTCAAACAATAAATCAGCCCTTTCTCTTGATGAACTAGATTGGCGCTTCTGTCAATTTAAAGATTCAGAGTCGGGAAACATCCGAACGGCTCAGATCACCAGTTCTATAGCGGTAGTGATGGGCACAATCAAGTAAAAATAATCGAGTAGCTCGATTGTGTTGTGTACTCGGTTGTAATCGATTCTCCCGGGTCTACTCAAGTAACTTTACTCGGACCTTGGTATTCGTTTATTTTCACTGTTCTTACCAGCTAAGTGAGAATCGACCTTATTGGCTGGACTGTTTACCACACTATTTCCATTTAAAACGCATATTCCCTTAGAGCTAATTTTTCACCAACAGTTTCTGCTGCTAAGCAAAAATTACCTTTTATTGTTTAAATGTTGCACATGCATTTTCAATACAAAATACTTGCAGATGTTAAGTCCACAATCGAAAAGCATGCTAACTAAAGTATCACATTTCCGATTCTTTTTAAAATTACTTGTTGGAAGTTACGCAATTTTGGTTACTCGGCACTCGGCAGTATTGTGTCCACAATCGCATATAGCGAAACTAATTATTTGCCTTTCTTAATTTATTGATTATAATTTCTCATTAGTAAAATATGATTATTTAGGAATTGAAACTAATTAGTGTAAGATACAAAATAGAAAAAAAGAAAAACAGTTTTCACTTTTAAAAAGGTACAATAATTATCAATTTCTTTAACATGAATGTAAAAATAAAAGTTTATTTTATTAAAAAGAGCACAAAACAATTTTTTCTCTTTGGGGTGGGTGGGGAGGTTACACTTCTTAAAACGCATACTTTCATATTGACTGTACATGCAACGTGAAACCAGAAAATAAGGGGGTGGAGGTCACTGGCAGTGTCGACTGACTGCTACAGGAAGAGATTATGGACTTGTTATTAGTATCGAATTCCATTGCAAGATTCCCGAGTAATGTTGTCCAACCGATTGCCATGGGATGATTCGAATAGATAATCCGCTAAAAATTACTCGAGGAATTACTCGAGTCTTAAAATTACTCTATTGTGCCTATCACTATATAGTGGCCTCGACCGCGATTAAAAATATTAGTAAAGGATCAGTAACGTATAACACCGGGTCATGACTCTACCGTCTCAAAGCACCACATCCTCCTCTTTCTTCCTTTCCCACTTCACCACGCTATCTTGAGTGCCGAGATATCCTGTCTCACCCCCCCCCCTCACCGTGCCATCTTGAGTGCCTAGGTCTCTTTTCTCTCCCCAACTCACCGTGCCATCTTGAGTGCTGAGGTATTCTTTCTATCGCCTTCACAGCGCCATCTTGAGTGCCAAGGTCACCCTTTCTCTCCCTCCCTTTCTCTTCCCCCTTCCTTCCTTCCTTATCCAGGCCTTTCCCCGCCCCAATGAACCACTCGTACGTGATTGCTTCCCCTTATCGACTTAACCCCCTTCCTCTCGGGTCCAATGCCTCCTTCAGTCCTACGGTAGCCAGATCAGGAACAACATAGGTTACACTAATCACTCCGGAAAAGCCCAACAGACGAGACGCAAGAACGTGCAGAACAAGTCCACCGACACTAACGACTCTACCACGCCAGAGTCCAGCACTTCACGGACGGGGTATTCAACCAAAGGACCCACGCACTATCAGGACGGCACGCTAGCCACCACGGCCGCAGACCTCGAGGATTAACCTTCCCCGACTCTGTGAGCCACATCTTTTCCCGCTCACCTCCCTCCCCACACTCTTCTGTACTTCTCTTCCAGCATCTATTCCCGTGGCTCACCCACTTTACGCACTCCCCCATCCCCTATATCCACCCTGAGTCCCGTCGGCTATCATCTTAGACACCCCACCCTTAATCCTTCTCCCCTACGTCAGTGCCCTACGCCAGTCAACGAGATCTCCTCGAGTGGGCTAACTTCCACAAGCCCACATGGTGATCAACACCAATATCAACACGGTCTTAAGGAATCTACACGTCGTTACAATAAACTTCGCTATCTCCAGACCATCGGATAGAGAGGTAACCCAACCACTCGCCAAGAGATAACAAAAAAAAACATCAAGTCACATTTGTCAGTATAGTACTTCCGTACACAAGTATCGCAAATGCCAGCCACTATGTCTCGCAATAATCTCGTGCGAGACAAGACCTCAAACCTTCTATATTTTGACAAGTGCGAGAGGCTCATGAACAGCACTGCGCTTGCATCTCCTGAAGAGGACATGTACATGACTGGCTTGTGATAGGTGAGCGAGCGGTGGCCGCTTCAACTCGCAACTCACAATTGCCATCTGTAATCTGCTAGAAGTGACAATAACGCAAATTCTAAACAAGTGTGTGGCCCACCTAAGCCTGCGTACTCGTAATCAAAGCTCAGTGATGAGGGATGGCTTCCACAGGTCTAGCATATCTGGCGCAAGACCTGTTGAGCTAGATAAGAAACCGGTGTATGGGCTATTTCTATTACCCAACTAATAGAATTCCTAAAACAAATGCAGTCACACAAATAGTACAGATCCTAACACTAGTAGGATAGTTACTTGGATTATGGATAGTATAGTTCCTGGCCTAATTATAGCTACCTATACCCCATATACTGTAGGAGTGTAGGTGGTATTTAGTAAAAGCTACCAGATCAACTATCATGTATCCATTCACCAAACCATTTGGTCTGCAAGACCATATGTTGATTTGTTGTCACTTTGTCAGTCAAAACTTTCACAACAAACACTTAGGCTATTTGTCTTAAATTATATTTTTCTTTTAACAGTTTTTTACATCTTTTATTAGTTGTCAGCTACCACCACTCCTGTGGCGAAATGTACTCTAGATAATACAGCTCCTAGCACAAGGAGTATGAATACCCAGATAACACGGTGTCTGGCCCCAGTATTTTATGTGTGCATACCGTATTCACGGCCCTCTCCTCTAGCGTGTAAGTAGCGCTAACCTCTAATATTCGGGGCCTGGTTCTGTTTTAATATACGAGTCATTCTCAAATTCACACCTGATCCTTGCTGCGTATGTTACACCACTTGTTCCCATGTAGGATTGAATGAATACACAACAAATAAATAATAGAAGACATATCTGATAATGATTGTTCTTACCAAGTATTGGGTATATATGAGAGGTAGAGTAGTCACTACAATTACAAAACTTTGTTGTGTTGCTAACAGGTGCACTGGGTTAAATCTAAAACCATGAGGGTCAACGTATACCTTACACTTCTATATCCATTACACTATCCTCAAATGACTTCTTGGCCATGAATAGTTAGTGGATGTGTCCAGCAGAGGATAATAGCGAGATGTGTGGTCTATGAGAAACACTGTGATATGCGCGACTTGATTAAATAAATATATCACACCAAATGTTCAAATAAAGTCGACACACAGAATATTCATCTAAATATAGCCGATGGATAGAATGCCCTTCAAAATAAAGTGCCTGTTGAAGAACAGTTCCTGATAGATCTAAAAGCTCGTAGAGTCATGCGATATTTCCTAAGCTCTCAATTTTCGACAGTTGGTGTAAAGTTCTACAGATGGACTTTTAAGTATAGGAAACTTTTGTCAATGTCAGTTAATTTACAATAATTTTGGTTATTTATTGCGAGGTCTTCTAAGGCATGGATTAGGTATACAAAAAATGCCTCTTTAGAAATGAATGAGAAAACTTACTACAGTAACAAAGGACAGACACAATCTGCTTATCTTGAGAGGTTGAAGTCATACCTGGACTGATTACACTATGGCCCTAACTTAAAACTTAAACCATAATGGACTGAAGTAAGGTAAGCTTGCTACCTTTCAGGGTAAACAGAGAATATATTTTATATGACGAGGGTGGTAAGTGGAGTGTTGTTGGAGAGTTAATAAAGGGGGAGTAAATTGTATGTGACATGTGGGCAGACAATTTTGTTGCTCAGGCTCTAAATTGTTTATAATAAACACTCACCTGAAATATGTTGGCGCTGAAGACTGCCAGGGGAGGCCTTAGAATGAGGTTGCTGCCTCTGAGGTATTCTGGCACCTTTCCAAACGTCTGTCTCTTCACCAATAGGTTGGTCCGACGCCGCACAACGTCACCGATGTTGCTGAAGTCCACCTCTTCCACGTGCCCGTCATAGAACTGCTGTGCCCGCTCCTTGTAGAAGTCAAGGAGCTTCCCTTTAGCCTGCAAGTACCAAATCAGACGCTGAAATTAGAAAGTTAGTTTAGAAAAAATTGGGGATAAGGACAATTCCCCGGCTGTGAGGTGAACTTAAAAACATTATTTAAGACCTCGTATTCTGAAGAAGTTCTTTAAGGCGTTGTACTTTTAGCACTATCCATCCCCTCCAAAAGAGACTCTTTAAGCTCCAATGCATTGCTGTTGAGTTTTTGAAGTTAGTTTAGTCTTCACTCGAGGGAAAGGTATATCGGGTAGGAATGCTTTGTATTCCACTGTGTTGTCCCAGACGCTATTAGATTCTAGTTAGCTTATGTTTACAGACTAGCGAAACCCATGTATTTTAGTAAATGTTAATTTCAATATCAAGATTACAGTATTTATAGGTTTTGTATGTAGTTAAATTATGACAGCTGAGAACTGGATTTCTCTTTCATTGCGTTTAGCACCGTGGTTATTAATGGCATCATCTAAGCGAAGGGGCTAGAAATAATAGCTTTGAGTGGAATCACACCTATACTAGCATGCGTAAGAGTCTGGAAAAACCATTGTGATAAATCAGGTGTGGAAACGAGCCCCTCCCTCTACCCCCTTCAAAATATCCATGGCTGAGGTTCAAACCTTGAGCTTCATGTCACTAGAAATCTAATTTATTGAGAGCCCGAGGACCTTAGACTAGGTAACCTCAGGTGAGGGTAAAATGGAAATATAAACCATGGCTGTATTAGAATAAATGCTCTGTCCAGACTCTTGCCATATTCCGGCCCATCCTCACTCCTAGTTCAAGGTATGATAACTGAAAGTTATTTATTGGCTCACCTTGTCACTATAAAGCTCTCTGACGAACGCTGCTGTAACAACTCCAGGGTTCTTGGCGAGGACAATGGACTCAGTCACGTTCCTGAACACTTGGTGAGGATTGAAGGTAACCATGTCGTCGAGGCGCAGGATGTCATTCATCTGTCCCGACGTTGGCCCACGGGCACCCAGGAACACCATGGCTAGTAGGGAGGTTACAGCGAATGGTGAAACTACTAGGCTCCTGGCGGATGCTGGACCTTTGCTGGCAATGGCGCTCCACAGTCTGAAGGCCAACTCGTTGCATAGGTCAGAGAAATCGCGGACATCTTTATCTAGATGGAGCGTTGACGCCTCCAACCCCGTGTTCTCTTGGGGGGCCGGATAAAGGTCTAGCAAGGAGCCTTGTGATGGATCCTGGATGGGCCTGCCTGTTATCCCCAGTGGTGACAGCTTAAGAGACTCAATGTTCATACTAGGGATATCAGTGCTTGTTTTAGTTGACAACTCTAGAGACGTAGCTGTACTGGCTACGAACTCTACTGTCCCAATTTTGGTCTCGGGTGGGGCTATAGTGGAAACAAGCGTCCACGTCTTCTCCGTCGATTTGGATATGGCACTCTTTACCCCTGTGTTGTTGTCATCAAAATTCGTGCTCCCCATACTGTTGTCCTCAAATTCTTCGGTCACATTCCAAATGATGGAGGTCTCCGTAATCCCGTCATTTAACTGGGTAAATTTTGTTTTCTCTGTGGCTTCGGTCGTACTATCAGTGCTGCTTTCCTCGGTGTGGAAGATGGCCTGAGTGATACCAAGAATAGTTGAGTTTTTACGAGAAAATGCAATCTGATTAGCATCTTCCTTATAATCCGATTCTTGATTTACACTTCTTTTCGTTGATATGCTTTCTGCGAAACTCTCCGTATAAGATTCCGTCGTGATGGGCTGTTCCTTACTTTGTTCATCAAGTTTGTCTACATCAATTCCAGTATTAATTGACGTTCCGATTGTAGGAATAGTTTCCTTCTCGGTTACATTCACTTCCATGTACGACTTTGTAGTTACTTCCAACTCTAGCGTGGCCTCAGTCTTAAAGTTGGTATTAGATGAATCAAATATCTTTTCCCAGGCTTGAGTTGACATTTCATCGGAGATGTGAGTGGAAAAGTTATCCGTTGTGGTTTCTAATTTATTCTTAATGATTCCCCCTTCTTCTTCAATGTACTTCACCTGCGTAGCTTTAGTTTGAGAGGCACTTGGGACTTTGTCTGTCACATCTTGTTCATATTGTGTGGGAATCGCTAATGTGGTCCCTTCTTTATTTTCTAAAACTGTAGTTTTTGAAATAAGTTCCGTTGTGATTTTACCGTTGTTGTAGTTTGTATTAGGTTCTACGCTTGATAGAGGACTTAGAAGAATCTCTTCAAAATTTGAGGCATCGCCTTTCTCGTTGGATGAGTCTGCTACCATTAATTGGGTGTCATTGACTGACTCAGTTGTAGAGTCATGGATATGGTTTTGAGTCAAGCTATCTAACAACATTGTATCTCTTGGTTTGGTTGTTTCTTCTAATTCTGTTGTGACTTCTATCCGCCCTGTGCTTCCCTCTGGTATATCTATTAGTTCCGTGCTGACGACATTAGTCCTTAAACTCTCTGTGCTAACCTCATTGGTACTATAATAACCAGTTTCTGTTGAGACTAATTCTTCACCAGCCATTGTCTCAGTTACTTTGGAAATTTTTTCTGTCACTATATTATTTTCTTCAGCTATTTCTTCTTGCTCACCTTTCATATTTAACGTTCCCACGTTAAGTAGATTCTTAATATCTGAGCCCATCCCGATTTGTGTGAAATTCATGTCAGTTGGTTTGGTGATATTTGAGGATTCGTTAATTGTATCATCCGAACTATTAATTTTCTTACTAACCTGAATATTTTCTGTTTGATTTTCAAAAGGGCCCGTAGCCTCCTTCAATTCTGTCTTATTAACAATTTCAGTCATTGTTAGAGAAGAATTGTCAGCGTTACTAAATTCCAGCATAGTATTAGTTTCTGATGCTAGCAGAGGGCTCACAAAAATGATTTTATCTTTTGTTGAACCTTTCTCAAAAGATGGAGCTTTTGTTATGATAGCTTCAGTAACAGGGATAATTTCTAGTGTGGTTTGGCCATTATTAGTTACGCTTTCATTATAATGTGTTAAACTGAGTTTTATTCCTACACTCGTATTGAATTTATCCTTTGCGCTGTAATTTGACCCACCTCTTATTGGTATAATTCTGATATTATTGTTTACATTATCTGTTTCTACACCAACTTTAGAACTGGTGTCTATTGGAATTATTCTAATATTCGTGTCGACATTGTTTGTTTTGGTGCCATCTTTGTAACTGGTGGTGATTGGAATAATTCTAATATTCGTGTCAACATCATCGGTTTCCGACCCATCGTCGAGAGTTGTACTTAGATAGGTTGTGACTTCCGTGAGACTCCCGTCATTTGCGACCAAGATTGTTGTACTAGAGTCCTCAGCTATCTGTGACAACATGCTTGACATTGAATCCGCAAGCTCTGGTGACATATTCATTCCTTCATCAGAGGAAACAAACAGATTAGGGGCTTGTTCCAAGGTGGTTACAGAACTCAGAGAGGAGGCTAAAGGTCTCTTATCCTCTTTATCAAATTTCATGTCGGAGCTTAGTGAAACGATGGTAGTTGGTGAACTAGTTGTGCTGACATCTAATCTTTCGACAGTTTCTAAAGTTGTCTTATCAGTCGAGACGTCTGTTGAAGTATCTTGATGGGTGAATTGCAATGTGGCGTATTCTGTTGAATCAATGCTACTATAGGTGGGGTTGTTTATTTTAGCGAACTCAGTAACTATCTCTGTGATGTCACTTTGTGTCGTGCTGATTTGCCCCAGCAAATGAGTGATTGACTCATTCATTATCGAAGTAGATTCTTTTAAATTATGTTTTGTAGTGTTCTTGTTCATGGTAGCTTGCTCTTTCTCATTTTTAACCACTACTTTGTTTTTATTACTCGCCTGACCATCGTTACCAGCTGAATAAATCTTCAATGAAGATACTGTGGGATCAACCTCAACCCCGTCTTTAATAACATTGACGATAGTATCGTATCTATCAGGTTTCCCCGATGACTGAGGGGCCTTTAAATCAGCTACTAGTGGTTCCCCACCCAAACTTCCATTTTTAGTGTAGCTATCAGGGTGCACCAAAGGGGTCTCTACCGACACTGTTTCAACTTGACTAGCTGCTACAGAGCTAATATCAGAGCTTAATGGTTGAGGAACCTTTAAATCACCTCCCATTGGTTCCCCATCTAAAACTCCAATACTAGTGTAAATATTAGGTAGTAATGCTGGGGCAGGAGCCTTTATATCACCTTCCATTAGTTCCCCGTACAAACCTCCAATGTTAGTGTAACTATCAGGTTGTACCGGCAGCGGAGGAGCATTTAAATCTCCTTCCATTAGTTCTCCACCTGACCCTCCAATGTTGGTGTAGCTATCAGGTTGCACCAAAGGGGTCTTTACCGACACCGTTTCAACTTGACTGGCTGCCACAGAACTAATATCGGAGCTTGATGGCTGAGAGATCTTTAAATCACCTCCCATTATCTCCCCGTTCACAATTTCAATGTTACTGTATTTATCAGGTCCAGCGGGTCGTTTTAAGGTCACACTTTCCATTTGACTCAACGATGGCGAGGTATTATCAAACATAGTGCTATTACTTGAATGATTTTTGGTGGAATTAATTTCCTTCGAATTATTTAATTCTACTTTTGTTTTATTAATTACTGATATATTCGTCGATAGATTCGCTTCTACAGGTTCTTTCTGCATAGAAATCTTTGAGGAACCATTTGCCATATTCTGCTCACCTATTGTTTCTATGTTGATTCCATGTATCACAGTATTATTTTGATAGCTCTGGGCAGAAATGTTGTTTACAGTTGCAAATATTTGAGAAGCAGATTCTTGTTTCTCGCCCATTACTGTAGTACTCGTGATATTAGAGGACAATGGTCCAAAATCTGTTTTAATAACTCCTATTGTCTCGTTTGGTTTCGTTTCTGAGAGGTGAGTTGACGTTTTGTTTGCCATTTCTTCATATACTTGTTGGTTGTTTTCATCACTTGATGTATTTCCAGAAGATGAAGATACCGTTGAGGTAGATGACGTCTTTATTACAGTAACTTTTACGCTACTTTCGGATGACGAAGCAACATCTTTTATGCTTCCAACAGGAGCAGAGCTCACTACGGAAACGGTTTGAATAGATGCTTCTGGAATTTTATCTACAATATATTCATCGGTGACATTTGGGGTAAGTATGTCTTTATTCACGGATACCACAGAAGATTTATTGGAACCACTATCAATGGTGTTGGATGTATCATTAATTACGTGAGATTCTTTCAAAGGTAATTTAACTGTGATGGGCTCTTCATTAGGGCCAACCATTATTTCGTTTAAGGGATCCCTTTGCAAAGTTAGGCTTTGTGTCTGTTCCGTAATAGTAGTTGGTTTTATCTGAGGGGAAACTGTTGACGGGATGGAGGTGTTGACTTCAGTCATTTGAGGAAAATTACTTTTAGTTTCGTTCTCACTGGTTAAGTTTTTAGTGATTCCAGGACTCAACAGCTCAAAGAGATTTGTAAAAAGTGCTGACGGTGACTGTGTAGTAGCCTTAGTACTTACAGTTGCTGATGGTGATGGCTGACTGAGGCTGTTAGTAGCAAACGATGTTGGTACAGGTGAAATAGAGGGTTTTTGTGTAACCAACACATTTGAGCTAGCCTCTTGGCTTTGTGCCACCAATTCGTTACCAAGCACACTACCATCAGAAATGTTGAAAGGATAGTTACCAGAGATATTTAAATTATTAATATCATTAATATTGAAGGGATAATTGCCAGAAATATTCACAGGAGTAAATCCAGAAATGTTCAAAGGATTATTTTCAGAAATATTGAAAGGATAACTACCAGAAATGTTCAATGGATTATTGGAAGAAAAGTTAAAAGGATAATTACTAGAAATGTTAAAAGGAGTGTTAACAGAAATATTAAAGGGATTATTTCCAGTGACATTGAAAGGATAGTTGTTGGAAATGTTCAAAGGATTATTTTCAGAAATATTGAAAGGATAGCTACCAGAAATGTTCAATGGATTATTGGAAGAAAAGTTAAAAGGATAATTACTAGAAATGTTAAAAGGAGTGTTAACAGAAATATTAAAGGGATTATTTCCAGTGATATTGAAGGGATTGTTGTTGGAAATGTTTAAAGGATTATTTCCAAAAATGTTAAAAGGTTTGTTTCCAGTTTTGTTGAAATTAAAGTAATCAGAAATGTTGAAAGGGTTGTTTCCAGACATATTGGAAAGTATAGAGTGCTTCTGAGTATCGTTTAAGGAAGACACGTTAGTTTCATATGAATTCAATATTTCTGCAATATCTGGCTTCATACTTGCACTTATTTGGTCTCTGGAGCTATTGATGACCTTGTCTATTTCTGAAAAACTGGCATTATTGTCTGGACTATCCAGCTTCTGGACATTGTTTTCTGTAAGAGTGAGGTTTTCTCTGCTCACATTAGCTTCATTGATTGACACAACTGTCTCCATTGGAATTTTAGGTTTATTATTTGTTACTAGCACACTGTTATATTTGTCATCACTGCTAGAAATATTCAATTGATCTTTCAAGACAGATTGTGAATTGATGTTACTGGGCAATGCTAAGTTTATTTCGTTGTCCTGCACATATTTATTTGGCGTTTCTGACGTTGGCCCCACCAACATTGGGAGGCTTGTGGTAGCATTCAAAGATTGGGAAGTACTTACGTTTAGCGTTGTGAATTTTGAAGGCTGTTCGCTAGTATTAACGGGAGTTTTCATAGTGGTCATTGGCCGTTTCTTTATTGTTGTTGGCTGTTTTCCTGATACTGCTGGTAGTCTTATTGTAGTAGAGAAACTGGGCACCTCTATATCTGAGGTGAGTAGAGGCTTAACCATTGTCGTTTTTTTCGGGGGAGGTGTTTCAGCGGCAGTTGTTGTAGTGGATGTTTCATGAGGCGTAGTTTTCACCGTCGTAGTGTTGGGTAATTCTTGACTAGAGGCTGCTGAGGTAGATGAATAGGTCTGGATGGTACTGAGAAGATTCGTGGCAGGCAAAACGGTACCCTGTGTTGTAGAGGTAGATCCCAGAGTCATATTATTAGACATTGTCACAGGAATTTCACTTGATACCATCTCGATTATGGTAGAACCATCGGGACTCATGTGAATGCCAGGTATAAGGGCGCTCCATTCAGGAGATTCATTCCCAGGTTTCACCATCGAGTCCATTTGTATCGGGGATTTATCCTTGGATGCCTCCAGCTCCCCCTTAAGGACGTTCTGCACACTCTCGATGACCTGGTGTACCCCCATTTCAGGGGATGAGTATTCTGCCACGGCGTCATCCATTATCTCCACTGTGGCACCCTCACCGAGTAAAGATGGTGACTTAAGGCTGCTGTGATAGTAGTTGGGCCTAAGCTCAGGACTCTCACCACTCTCTCCTGCGGCTATGATGCTGTGGATCTCGTCCAAAGTCATCAATTTCTTTACAAGGTCCCCCGAGTCGTCGAAGGTGTAGAATTCGTACCTATCCGGATGTAAGAGGTCTGGAGGGCTCCCCACATAGGCGGATGCTGTTGGTTTGGGCACTGGACGCCCCATGGGGTCTGCGTAGTATGCCTTGGTGCCATTACCAAGGTCCATGATCACAGATACTGACGTCACCACGCTGTGGGAGATACAATAATGGTCAGACATTTTGAAAAGTGTCAATAAACCGTTAGGTGCCTGCTAGGGGAACCCTGATTTAAAACTTCAACAGGGGACACGGAGATGTGTTTTGCGTTCATATGTGGTTTCCAATTATTCCCTAGGTGAAATAAGATACATTTTTAAATACTAATAATATATCACGTGTGTATAAGTATATAATGATTGTAAAATGTATCAGAAAGGCTGTGTTGCTAGGTGGTTAAGTGGTCAAAATCAAGTACAGGAGATGATGGTTAGATTTTGGGTGAAGCAAACGAAGAAATTTATTACGTGTGGGTGTGTTCGTCCCTTGATCGAGCTATTAATTATCTAAGATGCTAGGTGTTTAGGTGTTCTAATTTTGTAAATCCTGCTATTCACTTAGCAAATATCAAATCGCCATGGCTGGATATGCAGTATTAAACGTACTGTCCTAGGTTAGTCTAGTTTGTAAGTACTGCTATACATTTAACAAATATTTATGTGCTAGAGATGGCCATGTAATATTAAACTTACTGTCCTAGGTTGAGATAGTTTGTAAGTCACGCTATAAATTTAGCAAATATCTTGGGGCTGGGATTAGGTGTGTAGTATTGGACGTACTGTCCTAAGTTAAGCTAGTTCATAAGTCCTTCTATCCCTTTAGCAAACATCTAGTTGCTGGTACTAGGTGTATAACACTAGACGTACTGTCATATGTTAAGCTAGTTTGTAAATTCTACTAGCCAATAAGTAAATATCTAGATGCTAGGTTTGATCGTTTGTTTATTAGTGCTGTTTTGAAACGTGCTTGTTTTGAAATAAACCAGCGTGTGATCTGCAAGGAGGTCACGTAGAGCTATAAAAATACTACCAAGAAATGGCTCGTCAGCTCCAACTCTGGGCACATAGCTGCCCGCGGGCTAGGAAATGTAACAGTGCGGCTAACTTGAACAGGAAATATAGGAGTAATCAAGGATACCAGGTCGGTGACGGTGACCTAGCGGTCACCCTCGTTAATACTCACATAACACCTGATTGTCGTTAACCAGGCGGTAGGGGCCTGAATCTTGGACCGGTGCATCGTAGGCTGATTTATATATGTGAATTTTACTATAGTTTTCTCATCTCTTCATTCTAATGTTGGTGCGTTTTCTCTAAGCCAGTGGTTCTCAAACCTTTTGGTTTCTGTAGACCTTTGCACTCTTACAAATATTACGTAGCCCCTAAAAGGTTTTGTCTATGTAGGACCTATGGACATTTACTCATTTGAATTTTAAACTTTGAGACATTTTGTAAACATTAATCCTTATTTAGTTTTAATCATGAATAGCTTGATTAATAATTCTGACAGGTACAGGCTACAAAACTACATAACATTTTATCTTTCAAAACAACTTTTCTTTTAGCGAGAAGAGGGGCATTGTTTGATTGATTTACTTTTCAAATCTATTTAGTGTATCTAGTTAAATATACGACAGCTGTGGAAGTCTGCTTCTGTATTAATCTTTGGCAATATTTTGTTTAGGTTTAATTGCAAGGATGGCCCTGGATGCGAGACTGGATAGGTCAGTGGTAGAGAATTGGTACGCAAAGCCAAAGATCCCGGGTTTTATTCCAATATTCAGGTTGTCATTTTTCAATCAATTGAATCTATAAATAAAGCCCAGACTCACAAAGAATTTAAAATCTCTGAGAGCCTCAGGGTTCCATGGAGCATTCATTAAGAAACACTGCTCTAAGCTATCTTGTTCATCACTAATTTTAGAGAAGGTCCTCAATAGCCCTTGTGCACTCCATCTAACTAACCATGAGGGATATACTCTTATGTACAAATTTCGCTAATGTGTTAGGTATGATGGAGGCTGACTTTAGAGGAAGTGTACCTACATTTGCGTGGAGGAAAATTGAAAGTACATTAAGAAAAAAATCACCCTCCTCTGACAGGGATTTGAACCCCGAACTCAAAATCAGTAGCTGTATAGTCTATTGCGAGACCGACACCTTAAACCATGCAACCACCAAAGCGGGTAGCCTTTGTGTTAAACCTACAAATTAATAACTATTCAGCCACACGACTGGGCACGCTGGCTAGGACGTTAACCTCTTCTAGCCTGATGCTGGGGAGATCAGAGCTATAATCTCATCCTTATGCACTGAGAGAGATATATTTAATCTATTTTATTTCACCTCTCCTCTACGCAACTCAGGGTACATTTCCTCTAAATCTTAACTTCTTAGTACCACCCCACCCCCTCACTTATTGTAAAATGG
>CABEEJ010000272.1:306331-336793 GCA_901482245.1 Timema douglasi
CCCCCCCCCCCCCCCGTCACCTTTAAACTATACTAGAAGAGACTAGTGCCTTTGAGTGTTTGCCGGTGTGGGTGAATAAGAGTTGTTGAGTCACACTCGCCATATTTTATCATTAGTCCCCTTCAAACCAGTTTGGACCAAATATTTGTCTCTCTCTCATTCCTTTCCTCTTGTCAGGTGCAGACATTGTTTCAACACAACATGTGGGTGTTAGCTTAGCTCGAGTCTTGAAGACTTTAAGGACGACCTACAACCAACTCTTAGAAATTACAGGAGAGACTGGTAGACATAAGAGGACAAACTAATCGCAAAGCTATATAATTGATAAGAGAGAACAAAGTGATCGACAGATCAAATAATCGACAAAAAAGACAAACTAATCACCATGTAATATAAATTATAAAGTGATCGACAGCAAAGGACCAGCTAATAACATTATAATATCAATTATAAAAGAGAACAAATGTATCAACAGACCGACTCATCGACGGAAAATGACAAATTAATAGTAATATAATACGATTGATAAATGAGAACAAAGTGATTGACATACCATATAATCGACATAAGAGGACAAAATAACGCAATGCTATATATTTGATAAGACAAAACAAATTGATAGACAAACTATATTATGAACAGAAGAGGACCCACTAAGCGTCATTTAATATAATTGACCAGATATATCAAAGTGATCAATATGGAATTTGTTTCCATCAAATCTGTAATAACTTGTTTTTGAAATCGAGACTGAATCAAATTTTTGACAAGTTTGTTCGTGGGGTCTAGTATATTATAAGAAACTACAAATTGCGTACACCTATTCCTTAACATAGGTAGTAAAGATACTCGTTTACATATTTAAATAACTTTCTTTATTTATTCAACGTTAGGTTGAGTCGAGTCACGTTATTTAGTCAAGGGGTCCGGTTGCTGGAGCGCTAAGACGCTTTGTAAGCGTCCAGGAATATCAGGTTATTTAAAAAGTAGTTTGTTATTTAAAAACATATTTTTAACAAAAAA
Organism: Timema douglasi; assembly: GCA_901482245.1. Classification (NCBI taxonomy): domain Eukaryota; kingdom Metazoa; phylum Arthropoda; class Insecta; order Phasmatodea; family Timematidae; genus Timema; species Timema douglasi. Next base: position 307,355 of record CABEEJ010000272.1, read on the forward strand.
TTGAAGGGAAAGCTACCAGCATGTTTCTATACTTACTTGCTCTATGGCATCAGAAACACGAACGTTCATTGCCTCACTTACAAAAGTACGCCACCTATTGCTATCATGAGCTAGTTATTATCCAGTCCCCCTCATTACTCTCTATCCCTTTCAGGTCCATTCTAATGTTATCCTCCCAGATGCGTCTAGGTCTTCCCAAAGTTCTCTTCCTGTTGTATTTGCTAGTCAATACTTTGAACATGGTTCTATATTCTTCCATTCACGCTACAAGATTCGATAGAGCTAAAAAAACCATTTATCTCTAACACGTTTTATAATTATCAATAAATAATTATGAAAAGGTGAAATTTCATTTCCAAAAGCATTTCACGCACACGTTCACGGCTCTTGAAACAAAGTAAAATTTCAGAAACATAGATCAAGTTTCTTTAAACAAATAAAATAACCTTTTAACAAGCATAAAATATCAAGCTTGACCCCTTATAAGTTGTGAAATGTAATGACTTGAAATCATTGAATCACAATTTATAGAATAATTATTACACACTTGTTAAAATTGTGTAATATAATTGTGATGGTCGAATGGCCTTAAGTGTTGGCTATGATTATGCACGGGTCCTGTAATGCAGTTAATCTGCTATGTGTATATGTGTATACAAGCGGTATCAATCACTTAGTCCACCCTGGCTATCAAACATTCTACGGCAGTTTGTCGGGAGATAGTATGACGTCATGTGGTGATATAACAGCGTCTCTCAGATATTTATAACACCTCAGTGTTTCTTCAGTAAAAAATGGCGTGCTTGGCATATTATGAGGCCGGCAACAGCTCCATGCTGGGCCTAGACACGAAATAATTATGTAGATTCTTGTTCTCACCAATCATTACGTGGTGAATTTTCATTAAATCATTTAGCGTAGCTCATATTTTTTTATCACAATACTACAGAAAAGTTTCCAAATATATATTCCACATACTCGTAACTAGGTGGTTAAAAATATCGACCATGAATCCAGGTGACGGTCTTTCCGGGTGGTTTTGACTAAAATATTTATCACTTTTATACGGGTTTATCCTTATATTCCGTGCACTGCGTCCTACTACCCGTCTAGCTTATCCACGTATTTACACTAATGCGATAGGGAAGGGGAGGATATAATTTAGAGGAAGAGCACCTTACATTGCTGTAGAGGGAGAGTGGGAAATCATTTAGAGAAAAATACTCAGTGCATATTGTCACTATTGGAGCCCGACCTCCCCGTCACTGAAAAACCTAGACAAAGACAGCCAGACACCTTTTTTGCATGTTCACTGGTGCGAAGATTAGGAAGGTCGCTTAGACACCCGCATTAGTGTAGCGAGAGGAATAATAAATCCCATGTGTGAATCCACCCATTCACAATGCACCTGAATAGATTTAAATCTAAAGCCCTCTCATCATAGGGAACCCTGTCTATTGCAGTCCTGACACCTTGAATGAAGTGACCACCGGTGCGAGTATAAAGGTTAAATCTCTCCACGACGGAAGTGCATGCCAAGTCACGAGACTGGTTGACAGTGGTAGCGCGATAAAGTTGTCTAGCCGGTCATTACCGGGTTGAAGGTTGGTTATTAATCCTCGGGGTTACCGAGATCAGTGGTGCCTCACACGTGACGCGAAACACATTCACATGTGACGTGGAACACATACGCGAGTCAGAATATTGCAACTTTCTACCTAACCCCATCAGTTTCCTAGGACCAGCGACTTCTCTTAATAAGACAAGGATTGGAAGGCGTTGAGCCAGTTGATATTACCCGCAACGTTGGCCACACGAACTAAGGTGTCAGTCTCATATGGTTTGATTTGGCAGTGATGGGAAAGTTAGGGTTTGAATCAAGACCAAGTGTACTGATTCCCCACTCCTAAATGTTTTCCCAATCTTTCTTCCTACAAATGAGGGTACCTTTCCCCTAAAACTCTATCTTACATCGCCTAACCCCATTAATGTCAATATTCACATAGCCTGGATGTGCTGTAAGACGCGAAGTCCGAATGTTAGTTTATTAGGATTAAATGTTATTACGTATGAGAGCACTATTTTAATACAATTTTACTAAGGTTTGGGCTACACATTTTGAATTATCTTAAGGGATTCTATTCAAACTAATAGAAACCCTAGATTTACAGCGCATATTTCTAAAATATATCCAAGCCATAAAACTTTAATAAACAATGTAATCACAATGTTTATATCAAGCATGAATATATTGTTTTAATTCCCAAAGAATGTTTTTTTTAAAATTTTAAGTCCAAGAACTCGTAATCCAGAAAGCTGGGTAGTTTTCAAATGAAACATACATTTTCAAAATAACTTAAAATATCCTATAGGAGCTGGGAGTGGTATTATTCATACCGTAACTAATTTAAGGAAGATTTAAGAATATTTTATTTTATGAAAATAATATATCGCAGTTGTGTAAGGTGGAGTGCTGCCATGGTAAGAATATCTTGTTTAAATTGTACCTGTTATGTTATATTTTTGCCCACTTGTTCGCCATTTTACCACTCATACAAAAGTAATAATTCACTACACACTTCACAGGGAAATGTATTTATGTTGATGCCTGAATAATGAGTGTTGATTGAGTGTTGCTTATCCAGGCAACATTCCACGCCCCGCCACTGATGCATAATGCATAGGCTTGATACATACTTATTGTTAGACGACATTGAATATATTTTTTTAGAATTTAGTTAGCTTGATTAGAAGTTTCCTTAATATTACTAATTAACTTGTGTTTGACTTATTGGAATAATTTGACCACTATTTCTATGTTATTCAACTGTCCTTTTAACAAAGGTATCCTTATCACACATGTTTAATAGCGCCTGAGGCCTCTTGACTTTATAGGATTGTGAACCACAGGTATCTTGGCTGATAACACCACACTCCAAGCTTGTAGTGCTAATAGAACATTTCCTGAGAACAAGTAAACAGCAGGGGTGTACCAAAGCTACTCTTAACAACTGTGCTGTGACGTCACCTCGTTGTAATCGGGTTTAAATGTGTTTGTCAATTATTTTGAGTGTAATTTTTTTTTACTTTTCTCTTCAACAAAGCCAACATTTTAATTTACATGAATTTGAACTTTATCTACGCTATTTTTTAATGTTATTTTTTGTTTATTAAAAATACTATAAAATTAATTAATATCAGCAAACAAGTGGAAATCATTAATACGGTAATGACCACATGGAGGATACCACAGTTTAATTAATTTGAAATAGTTGTAAAATTATGCCTGGACACGGGAATCGAACCCAGGACCTCTGGTTTAGCGTCCCAACGCTTGCCCACTGAGCTACCCAGGATTAGTACCGTGCTGAGGGTTATTATTCACTCATAGTTTAAGGCTGAGTCTGTGATGGACGTGCGAAGTCGTCAGATACATATAAGCGATCAATTACTATCGCAAAATATCAGATAGCACAGCCATCTGCTGTTTGGGAGGGTTGTTATGCTGCCAAGAGGTAAACAATACAAGATTGTAATTAAAGCGAATTTCAATGAATATCAACACCCAATATTGAGGCATTATGATAAATACCCACCTCTTTCCACAAAATACTACTAGAGAGTTGAAAACCCTTCCTGCGTGTCACTGAATAGTTAACTAGGCTGCACCCTCAACAGACTGCATCTGAACGTCATTTTACATAAGTTACGTGATCTACGATTTGTTCTGTACCTAGACGTCACTGTGCATATGTAATCTAGGCTGCGCGCGCAATACACGGGCATGGACAAAAGGAAGAGCTAATCATTCTCCGCTAATTGAAAGCCGTTGTTAGGTTAACGATGCTTAACGGAAGGTACAGCAGTCAATTGACAGGGGCACCTCAGATCTATAGCCCGGCACGACTAATTGACTTTTTATGACAACAATTACTAAAGTGCGTGTAACTTGAACAGATAGCAAGAGGCGGTGCAAAAAAAAAAAAGTTTCTTGAGTCAGGTCACCATTTTAGAGAACCATTTAGAGTATGTACTTAAACAAATTATTGTAATGCAGCAATTTGTCAACAACGACGGCTGCTGCAGAACAAATGGATTGGCTTATGGATTAATTAGAATTGATCTAATTGGTTTTTGAAATAGTATATGGCAATCTGAGTATAAATAATATTTCACATATTAAAAAGATACTATCAATATCTCCCAGTATGCCACTGGCCTCACTCCCACCATTTATATACATACGTGTATGATTATCGTAGCGCTTATGGCACTTTCCTCACGTGCAAGCAAAATGTCAACCTCTCTCTTCCGGTAAAGGGAAAGTATGTTATTTAGTGTTATTACCGAACTGTCGGAGTCAAGGCCCGTTTAGAACAGTTAGTGCAGAGTTCTTTGTTGCGGGGGAGTCATTGCAGAGCGCAGTTAGGTCACAAGCTTTCCCTCAACATAAGCCAAACTGTAACATACTGTTGTATCGGCTTCTATATAATGGGATCAATTACAAAATTCACCATAATTCGTGTGTTCTGCCCTGGGCACCTGCAACCTCAACTCCTTTCTATATTATTTGGAGTATTTGGCGGTCTTGTGTGCACAAGCTCGTATGGCCTGGTTTGCCGTTAACGGTGAAATCGGAATTTGAATTCTGCTCTGGTGTATTGAGAGTGGATTTATCCCTGTGAGGTTCCCATCCCCTCTTTACAATAATATGGATGCACACCTCTAGAATACCCTAATAATTACACCTAAGATTAATGAAACAAATAGCCGAAACTATTGTAAATGCATTTTAGATATCATATTCTGAAAATTGAATATCCCCACTAAAATGCATTAACAATAGTTTCGGCTATTTGTTTCATTAATATGCAAATCCTGTACAATTATATATAAAATTGTCGAAATGGCTGCAAAAATGCCAACTACCGAGTCGCTAATGGCTGCGTTGTCTGATGGCTGTGATCTTAGATAATCACATGTTTATAAGCTGACGACTTCCGCACGTCCATCTTAGACTCTGCCTTAAACTATGAGTGAAGAATGACCATGGGCACGGGACGAATCCTGGATAGCTCAGTGGTAAGAGCATTGGCGTACTAAACCAAAGGTCCCGGGTTCGATTCCCGTGTCCAGGTGTCATTTTTCAATTTTCAGAATATAAGATTAATGTGTTAATGACAATGGTATTAGAACACTCTATAGAAAGAAAGGGATACGTATTCGCAGCACATTGAGAAAACATTTTGCGGTTGTGGAGGAATTTTCTGTGCTCCGTGTTTTACACCCGAGCTGAGTTATTCGAATCGAATTTAATCAATGACATAGGGATGGGTAAGGTAACATTTAGATAAAATGTATCCACATTTGTGTGTGTTTGTGTGGGTGTAACGTGGAAAGATATTTAAGGAAATGGAGCTCAGTACACAGGTTGAAATCCGATACCTAATTTCTCCATCACCATAAATCCATAAAAAGATGAAACTGACGTCTATGTCTAAATTCCATCTGATGTTGGTATTAATAAACGATTTGTGGGCTAATATAAATATATTTTCAATTCCTGCGTATAACAAACTTATAAGTAATGATTAACAATGGGATCAATCCTAGTAGAGGAATCAAATTCAATTAAGTTAAAATTGGCAGCCTGAACACAGGAATCGAACTCGGTATCTTTGTATATGCGTGCCAATGCTCTACCACTGAGCTACACTGGTCCATCTCGTATCTAGGGCCATATTTAACTAGTTGTGTGTTAGTTAATCTCCCATCAACTAGTGAAAAATGGTCCTAGATACGAGATGAACTAGGATAGTGCCGTGTTAGAGGATTGGCGCGCTTATCTAAAGGTCCTGGGTTCGATTTCCGTGCCCAGGTTGTCATTTTCCCCTCAAAGGATATAAATATATTAGCAGTTAAATTAGCTTTGAGAACAAAAAGAGTCGGGCAGTAACGAGTATAGTCTCAGTCGTAACAAGAGTACCATTGGGCACTTGCCTTGAAGACCACTTATTTTGACAGAGACTGTACCTTGGAGAACACTTGACGAGTACTGAGAAACCCCGGGTGAAGAAACTGAACAAGCAAGCCTCGGAGAGGGGAAGTGGGGAGGAATTATTGACATGGATTCCAGAGCGGTCATCTGCGGTGGAGGTGGATGCAATGGTAGTGTAGTCGACTACGGTCCAGAAGGCCCAAGTTTTGATCGCATTGATGACATTAGTGGTTGTTGTGGTCCTACATCCTTCTCTACGGGAAAATGCAGGTGTGTCTTCCTTACAATTCACCCTCTACGTGCCATTTCCTTAGGTTAGAAAATTAAAGTCAATGGTAGTTTTAGCCAATGCTCCACATATTTACCCCTCCTCCTCCTGTACACTTAGAGGAGATAGTTTAAGTTGCTGATAACCGGCACTGGCACTATTTATGCTTATAAAAACTGACGTAATAACACACGTGCCCACCGTTGCCAGTGTTAGATAATTAAATATTATGTCTGTGTAAACTGAGGGTTGGTTACAAATCATGTACAAATGTTCTTGAAAAAAACCTGTTTTTGTATTAAGTTTGGTCAAAATCCGCCATTTAGTTCAAAATCTACCAAAGTTTAGTCATCTGCCTAGAGAAACGACCACCCCGTTATTATTTAAACCGTGGGATAGACAAAGACAAAATCCTGTGCAGATTGGCCTCGGGTGAACTATCGCCAGCCGAGTTTTGCAATACAATCCCTCAATTTCACGGCAGTCTTGCAGCGAGACTGAAACTTTAATTACGTTCAGAAACAGAACTTCTGGAGACGAATTAATTCGTTGGTCCCGCATGCACTTATAACAGTGACGTAATGCTGTAATGAGTCTTGAGGTCAGAGCCACGAATGTTTAATATGAGAATGTGGCTTACCGGCGCCATAGGGCTGGTTATTTGATCAAGCGTCTTTCAATATAACCTCAGTGTTCTAGTTGCAGTATGATGCACATACAAGCCAAAGGTGTTTCCCAACATCTTTCTCAATGCTACAGCTTCATCAAGGTTCCTACAAGATATCCTCCAGGTGTGATAGAGATTTAGTCCAACACGTAGCCACACTTTGATAAGTAAAGAAATACTAATTAATATTTGATCTAATCGAGCTAGACTTCCATTTGTATGAAAAAGGATTGACTCCTTCCCGATTAAAGAGCCAACAACTTTATTCATGTGTGGTTACAACATCTCAAAGCTGAAAACTACCTGCTTTAGAATGTGTTTCCACAAATATATATATATATTGAGTGGAATCATTTGAATGTCGGCAGAGCTGAAATTAAGATGCGTTTCTTTGCTAACGGTTTTCGGATATAAGAATATGGAACAGTTGCATAATAAGCACACGGCCGGACAAAATATATTGAAATGTTGCAGCCCCCCGCCTCCATGGTTTGTTAGGATCTCTCCTCATTAAGCCGCTGATTCATGAAGTAGTAGTTTGACGTAGAAGGGTCTTCACGTAGCATGCATAAGCTTGATACTACTAGACTATGTCACCCAAAATTTACTGCATTAAGGTATGATACATTATGTTAGTTTGTGACGTTCAAAAACTTAAACAATACTATATTTCTTGTCTTGTAAATTATTCTTACATTGATTACAGACAGAGTTGAGTGAAATGTGACTATCAGACAATTAGAAGTGGTTTTGTGGTTTATAATTTAGCCTTCATTATGGACGAATGCTTAAGAATTTCTTTGATAGCATCCCTACTTTTAATGTATTCTTAAGTTTGATAATCTGAGATAGCCAGTATATCAAACTTATTGACCTAATAAAGGACAGTATATTTATATGAATATAAACTATCTCGTTCTAATTGATGCACGACCGTGGCTAGAGAGACCAGAATGCAACAGCGGTGACCAAGCGGCGGAAGTCTATAGCCCGTCACGCTACTGTAATCTGGTCCTTCAGCTCTCATCCATAATGGTCGGTCAGTGTAGCGGGCAAGAGGAAGACATCAACTTGACCGGAACCCTTTACCGTACACGGCCCTGAATCGGAAACTGTGGTGTTACTCTGTGCTGTGTGTAAGGTGGGATTTAGAGGAAATGTATCCGCATTTTAATGGATGGGAAAGAGTAAAACTGTTTCAGCTGCGATGGTATTCATACACGGTCATTTGGGGCGTATATTCCCCTCTGCTTGTCAGTGCCACATATCTAGTACAACAAAATGCACCGGCATCCACCTGGGAAAGAGAGAGAGAGAGAGCGAGCGAGAGAAAGAGAGATATAGTAGAAAGCATCTGCCTTCTATTCTGTTATTATTATTATTATTATTAGCACCGCGTCTTACAACCTGTTTGGGCTGTACGCCCACGTTCTAATCACGCTAATGGGTTAGGGATGAGAAACGTTGTATTTATAAGAAGTTTGCCCACATTTTCATGGAACGAGAGTAAAAACTAGTTAGAAAATACCACCCTCAGTACACCCGCCTGGGATTTGAATCCCTATCTCACCGTAATTGGCAATCTAACCTCTTACGAGAGTGACACTTTAAACCAGTTGACCACTGAGGCGGATCTCAAGACCAATTAGAATATATTTTTTGACTACATACACTTAACATATTTAATGTTAATTGATTATATTATCTCATTATTTACAGAATCAACACGCAGTTGTTCAGCAGTTAATTCATAGCTGTAAAATATGATAGAACTATAAATGGTATATTTGTACATTCGAATTTGTGTGGAGTTTATGTTTTTCTGGTTAGTATAAACAATAGGAAGACCAAATAATATATATGTTTGTCTGTTTGCTGCTAGTAAATTCAAGAAGTACTTGGAGGATTGAAACGGGATTTTCGGTTGCACTTTTTTTTCTTCCGGGAACCGAGTATCATCACGTTATTTCATTAGCGAGCAAACCAGAGCCGACAAAACCGGGCAAACATACGTCGCGGCTGCTTGGCATGGGTACAACGCAAGGCACTTTATTTGTACCAGTGGGAGAGGGGATGAGATGTTCGTATTTCTTCGAGAATCTTCGCACGCTCATAAAGCACTAGTCTCGAGGTTTTTTTAATGGTTTTATAGTATTTAAAGTTGTCGGGTGTGTTGAATCGTTAGCGCTGGGATTAATATGTTTGCTTACTGTTTGGGACTACACCGAAATCATAATTTGGTTTGGTATAGTAGGGCACTTACTATAGAGTGTGTCTTTCAATTTATTTTATTTTTGTTTCCTAGATAGTAATTTTAAACTATTTATTTAGGTGTTCATTACAACATTTCTTCTACTTAAGATTACATTTGTCTCTTAAATTTACCTACTTTTCCAGTTTTTTAATGGTTTTACCTGTAAATTAATTTACTACAAATTAATACGACCAATCTTTTAGAATGTTGTATAAAATGTTAAGTGTATTTAGTTTTGTATCTTGAACATTATATTTAAACTTATTTTTGTGTGTTTATTGAAACAATACCTCCAAGTAAGACAGCCACAGTTAGTGTGCTTGGATTTGTGCCTTAAATGTAGGTACTGTTTAAGCTATTTTATGGCTATGTGTGTAAATTAAGTTGATCTAGTTTTGTTTCTTTTTAACTATTTCTTTTGGTAATCATTTCAACAGTGCTCCCACGTAAGAGAGCCAATATTGATAAAAAGACTAAAAAAATCGTATTTATTTTGGTGTTCATTATAACAATGCCTCCACGCAAGCGAACAAATTATGATGCAAGGACTGCAAAAATGTTGAGTTTAATTTGGTTCCTAGCTACAGGTAGTGGTGGGGATGCAGGGAACGCGAGGAAAAATGTTAGTGTTTTTGCAGTTTTTCTAGTAAAATATTTTTTAATGAAACTAAATCAAATATTGCTTCCATGCAAACATATAGATTAATTTTCTTCAAAAGACTACCTCAACAGTTGTTGAATATCAAGTAAAGGTGTCCTGGAATTTCATTAAAACTTTTTCTCTTCATTAAAAAAGGTTTTTAGATAATACCCTACGCTCATGACAGATAGTCAACAACTGTTGATATCACCACGTGAAGAAAATGTTTGTATAGAAGCAATATTTGATTTATTTTGACCAAAGATGTGTTGCTACAAAAACTGCAAACACACTTACCTTTCCTCGCGTCCTTCCCCGCATCCCCAACTTAGAGTGTGTCGTCGTCAACATGTAAAACATTTCCCCGCTTCATACATGTTTGATATATTGCTTTTGGTAGTTTAGATAATTTTCTGGAAAAAAAAGTGAATCTACCAGATTTAAATGCAAGCGAAGCTGCGGGCAAACTCAATTAAAACATAAATTTTTTAGTTTTGTACTTACTGATTTATTGACTGAATGATTCACAGATGGAATGAAAAATATGTTGAGTTACTGATTCACTGAATAAAAGGTTAAATGATTGATAAAATGATTGACTTGATGAATTAATTACTCTATGAGTGAATCAATGAGTGATTGACTGAAGAATGGATGACTGAATAACTTGACTACATAATTGAATTAGCTACTAATTAATTAATTCCTTACTCACTGATTAAAATTATCAACTAATTTTATATGTCTTATAGTCTTAAAATGTGGTGATCAAATAAATGGTCCATAGACCACGAACACCAAATATATCCTATTACAATTAACAGTTTTTTAAAATTCATATTTGAGGAGAGGAGTTAATTTGACATTATCTCTAATTTCATATCCCCTTGGTTCTCTCAATGGTTTATTCCGCCACTCGGTCATGAAGACGAGCTAATGGGAACACGGAGGCGAGCTGTGAAGACTCCACGTGACCCGCGAGCTATCAATGAAATAATATTTTCTTGTTTTGGATTAGGCTCAGAGTTTCACTTTTATTGGCACACAGGTTCAATGACCGGCTTTCATCTTTTCATCAGGTTACTTGAACTATTTTAATCTGTATATTCATTAATGCTTGATTTGGAGGATTTGCGCTTCAACCTGACAATTTCACTCACCTCAGTGGCTGCATGGTCTAGGGAATAACACTCGCAATATACTGAACTTCTGATGATAGGGAGATTGGAGTTTGAATCCTGGTCGGGTGTACTGAGGGTGGTTTTCCCTAGCTGTTTTTCACTATACCTTCACGTAAATACTGGTACTCTTCATCTAAGTTCAACCTTCCTTATCCCTAAATCATAAGCTTAATTAATACATGAGCGGGTAGCCCGAATGAGTAAGTAGACACGGTGTTAAAAATACGTTTTACACTACTTTCTACACTAATAAAATTAAATCTTTATTAGGTGAGAGAGAGGGTATTAGTAAAACAATCCCTTATTACACCTGGTTGAGATTTGAACCTAAACCCTACTATTACTATTATATTGCGAACCTGATATCTTAGACCACGTTACCATCGATGAAGGTATAGTTATATAAAATGTATGTTTTAATTTTCTAGTCTTTGTTCATAAAAAATCGCAGACATATAATTTACAATCTTTCTTAAGAACACTATTCGGACTATTGAGTGAGAAGGTCAACTGTCAGTCTGTAAAGAGTTTACTATTGTCCTAGGACAAGTTAGTTGGTAAGTCATGGTCTGAGGTCCCCTATTGCCTAAAATGGTGGCGGAATGGACAGTTATTGGACTTCAATAAGAAAGCCGTTGCTCTTAACAAGACGAGTAAACTTAGGCTAATTTCCCCAAGGTGAATACCATTCAGTTTTATCAAAATGTCACCTTCATAATATTGTTCCCTTCAGTTTGATAATTAAAATATATAATTCTGAGCGTGTGATTAAGAAACAAATACTAACAGTAGAATACTTTAATTAGTTGGGGTTTAAATTGAAAGCAGGATGTACTGAGGTGTATTTTGTTATATTTTGTCACTCTACCTTAACCAAACCAGTCAATTAAACGTGTTCAATAAATTAACTACTTGGCCTTAAAAATTCGAGTCATACTCATTTATGTTGATTTAAATGCAAATTAACGATATAAAAATGCCAAACTACTAATTATTTTTTTCAATTGCAGAGGACGTTGTTACTCGCCTTTGTGGTTTGTCTTGATTTGTTGTAATAAATAATCCTGCACTACAAAATGGTTTATTAAATAGTTAGACGAAATTATATGGGACTTTAAAAAATGTTTATATAAAGAGTATTTAGGAGTAGCTAAAATTGTATACAAATTCTGGTCGTAATTTTCCTATGTATACTTTAACCGTTTAACCATTTTAACTCTAAAATATTTTATTTACAAACTTTTTATACCAAAACCTAACTTTTTACTTTACGAACTCCAGTAATTTTACCGACCACAAATCAAGTTCTCTCTAATGATGGTGGATCGTAGCCGCAACACCTATTGTACCGACACTTCCCTGAGCTCCGGGCGCCCTTCCCAAGTACACCCCGTTCAGAGAATGAATGACTCAATGTCACCCAAAATAGCCCGCGCTTATGTGACTCACCAGAACGGATCATTGAGTGCAAGAATCATTCCCTAGAAATTCACTTTCAAGTTCTTAGTATTGTAGTTTTTCTCTCTCCTTCAGATGACGTGTCAGAACAGACCTTGCTATGAAAGTGACTCATTTCAATAAAACTTAACCTAGAAACGCTGACGATTTCTCGGCGGTATTCAAAGACTAGTGTTGTTAGGAAATACCGGAGGGGTATATTATGTCCACCTTCTAAACATTAGCAATATATCAGCTCCACTGCTACCCACGTCATTGGGCGCGTGGACTAAATGTTGGGCTCATCTGTCTGAGGTCAGAGTTCGACTCCAGTACAGGTGTTTTTTTATACATCACCGCATCTTACTGCCTGTTCAGGTTGTATATATGGCAATCACACTAATGGGGTAGGGATGAGGAATTAAGTATTTTAAAGGTAGTCTACCCGCATTTACGTGGAAGTAGAATGAGAAGTCATCTAGTAAAAACCACCCAACCGGAATTTAAACCCCATTATCCCCGTATTGATAAGGTCAGGTTATCACGAGAGTGACGCCTTAGACCATTTGGCCACGGAGGCGGGTAGTATAGTGCTCTGATTTGTTTCTAACTAGATGTTTTCTCCCTCTCCCTCCATCTGAAACTCAGGTACATTTCTTCTAAAAGCAACCTTACCCACTTGGTGTATGTATGCGGATATTCCGAACAGATAGCAAGAAGTGGGAAGGGGTGGGGGTAAGATGGCACTCTAAGGGAAATTTAAATTTCAAACTTGAATAAATTGATCTTAATCACCCTTAGCGGTGATGGAACCAAGGCTCCCAAAGCATGTAGTCAGTGATTTCCAAACCACCCCACCCCTACAGGACGTTATGGAGACTAGGGTAACCACAGGAATGTTGAAACTCTGGTTTGTACTCAAGAATAGAGAACATCTCATGACATGCTCAACCACAGAGCAACTAGGCCCTCCAATGCGTCTTGCTTGCTTGTGGCCGAGTGCCGTCCTAGTTTTAGTTTGAAAATCGTGCTCCTGTGTTTATAAAGCGCACATAGAATACCTCAATTAAGTGATAAAAAGAAGATAAACAAAAACTACCAGGAGTGGCTCGTGGGTTATCTTAATATGGTAATAAAAATATATCTTCTGTATTATAATGTTATTTTCATATTTATTAAAACACTTAAAAATTATAATGACTTAACCATATTATATTATAATTATGTTGGAAGGTATGATAGTATTGTATGATGGATATTATGAAAGATTTAGCTACACCAGATTTCACTAAATAAGAATTTTTTTAGCTATTTTATAACCAGCTATAGGGTAGAGTGGAAGGGGAGGAGAGAAAAAGCCGGTATTTTTGCGGTTTTAATAATAAAACATTTTTTGGCCAAACTAAATCAATATTTCTCCAGTTTAAATATAAAGTTTAATTTTCTTTACATGATGACCTAAACAGTTCTTGACTATCTGTTTAATGTGTTCTAATTTAATGACAGCTTTAGCTTTTCATTTAAAAAGTTTCTCATAGATTGGCGCTATGCCCATGGTAAATATTCAATAAGTGTGATATCACCATGTGTGGAAAATTAAACTATATTTTTATCCTGGAGAAATATTTTGTTTATTTTGTAAAAAAAAATTTGCTATAAAAACTGCATAAACGTAGTCTTTTATCACGCCCCTTTCCAATCCACCTTAACCCAGAATGTTAGAAAACTTGCCTTGCTTGGTTACATTTTGATAAGGCTATAAACCAGTAACACAATATATCATTAAAAAAAAGAAAGATTATAGCTCCAAATACTCTTCAGTGCATGCAGGCACTCAATAATATAAGTCCATCCAGTATTTTCTCAAAAATCCTGTTCCTTGTCTTAGTTAAAGTAGCTCCTACTTTGGAAAATAGATGCTCAGATACCAAACGGTTGTTTCTTCCATTACCGTTCTGATACCGACATGTGAGTACTCACAGGGGTGGATCCAGATCATTTTAATAGGGGGCCATAGATATAAACAATAGACTTATCAACTATGTAAAAATATTATTGTTTAAAACAGTTCGTGCTTAGGTCACTTATGAGGAAAAATGAAAGTTCATATGTATCATACACGTACTGTATAATATAATTAAAATAATGTTTCACCATGTTAAAAAAATGTTTTAGTCTCATTTTATTTTGCATAGCCAATTAATAAACTCTAGAAAACCACAAAAAATATGTAATGTGAGTCAATAGTAAGAAGTTATTGTGTGACAATAATAATAAACAAAATAGATAATTATCTAACCAATAAAAAATGTAATTGGTAAAACTTACGCCTTAATTTCCTTTTTCTGTTATTTTTGTAAACGAATTCCTCCAAAACGTCTTCGGGAATAACTTCTACACTTCCATGCACATCTAAAAAAACATTGCTAAACCATTTAATTGTTCCTTATTTATACTTGATCTTAGGTTTGTTTTTTAATCTCCTTAGTGTAGAAAATAATCTCTCGCTATTGCAAAAGTCACGGGAATAACAGACCAAATGTGAAGAACTTAAATGTATGGGTAAAATCTATCTGAAACATGTACTAAACTTTCAACAGCACTAGATGGACACACTGCCATAGATATATTTTTCCAGAGTTGTCGCCACAAGAAAATCTCCCTCGAAGTTCTGACAAAGTCCCGGGAAGGTCGTTAACATATATTTGAACTGCTTGCAATAAAAGTTAATAGTCTTAGTTGGCACATGCTTGAACTAACCCATATAATGTGATAACTTTATTGTGTTCAGTTGATGACAATCGAGTTGATAATTTCCAAAATAAGATAGTCTATAATTGGAAGAAAAGAATCGATTCTATAATTTCTCTTTGGGCTTGATGCAGCAACATTAATTTTAACTTATGAATCTGCCTCTGGATGGTTCTTGGCATAGTTATTTTGACTTCATGTTTTTAAGCTAAATTCACTAATTTACTGTAGACATCTGAGTATCTTGAAGGAGTATAATTATACTCTTTCAGTGTGTTCAAAACATTTTCTACCGTGCTATAGCACTGTTTGAGGTCTAGCGAAGGGTTTTGAAGTTGACAAAACAACGTGACTGTTAGGCTGAAGATTAATGAAACGATATGCAACGTTATAATAAAGTACAATTTGAGAACTGAGGTGAGTAGGAAGGACAGCTTTGATGGTAGTGCTTCCACATCAAATACGTGTAGAAAACATACAAGTGCAACAAAAATATGTAAAAAGTGCAAAAATTCATTGGGTCGTTCAACCCAGCGAGTTTTACAAAGCGTTTTAATTTTGGATCTTGTTTCTCCAGGATAATGTTAATTTAGTTTGGCTTTCATTAAAACTGATAATTTACTAGATTATCTTACTTAATTTGTTACATCACTGACCAAGGAAATGGCATTCCTTACACTTGATAAAGAACACGATTTAGAAATTGATAAATTTATTTTGAAAGAAGCACAATGCATACATATAATAAGAGGTTTTTTTCCACTAATACGAGCTTGCACACATTTGATTTTGCCAACGTACCCTAGACCGCGCATGTTCTCAATTTTAAGTCCTAGGTTATTTAATTTTTCAAGAAGTAAGTTTTTAAGAGCCTCGTAACTGAGGTTGTTTGTTTCCACAAATCCTAAGAACTCTTCTCGGACTTTCATTGAAAGGATGTCTAGAAATATAATACGAAGACTAATTTGTTCAACTGTTACAACATCCGTTGTTTTACCTGTAATTACGGGGAAAAATGCCCTGTTTTAATGGACTCAACTATTTTACTAAGCATCACTTCCCCACAAACTTCAATTAACTAGTTTTGAGTAGTTTTACTAATAAATGTTGAATTTTTAAATGCTGTTTTCAGGTTTTTCTTTAAACAATGGTCGCCAGCATCAATACGAAATCTCAAAAGAACTCTAAAGTTTCCCTCAATTCCTGTGTCATCAGTTTCTGTAAGCTCTCCGTAGCTACGATGATGACCTTTGACGGAAAAGTTATTTCAACCACACAGTATAACTGTCTTTACTATGGGTACTATACGTGCTCGATTTTCTTCAATTCTTTTTTTAACTTCCACAATTTAATCTGACCTCAACTGATTACGTCTTATTCTCAAAAGTATTTTTTAATTCAGATCATCTTATGATTGGGGTATTATAATACTTATTGGAAGCGTGGGCGTGAAGCACTTCTATTCCTTTTTTGTAATTTTGAAACGGAATTAGTAAAAAAAATTCGAGAGATATTCTACCTCCTTCCTTTGATCCAAAAAAGTACACATAGGCCTACTTTGAAGTAAACTTCGGCAGCTTTGACACAATACGTCAGCCAAACAAACTTGTCTAGACATTATATTTAAGAATACCTTGTACTTACTGATTGAACAAAACTAGCGAACTCCTAAGCTAGTGGGGAGTCTACGGAACTACTAGCAGACAATATTTTAAATCATCAGGTAGTTTTTGAATCAACAAAGACGCCACTATCAAATTTATCTAGAACAACGCTTTTTATAGATATTTTAGGATTTGTACTGCATCCACTGATTGATGGTGATTCACAAATAAAGTCTACTAGTGATTATTTTCCACTACATTCAGAATTTCATTTCCTGTTTAATCAAGCTGCTTTTTTTTTATGAAAAAAGAAAATAAATCTTTCCATCCTTTTCGTTTTGACATTATAATGCCGTTTATGCTGATACTAGCCACCAATGCACATCAATAGCAAACACAATAATTAATCACAATATGTAAGAGCTAGATTAAGTATCACAATCACTATCAACAGCATAAAGAAAATAAAAACATCATGATGTTAGTTTATTAAGAATAAAAATAAAGTAAGAACCACATAGTTTATTAATGATAGGTACCGATAAAATGAACACACGCAGCACGATACAAGTCTACAACCACTCAAAAGAGTCGTTCAGGTATACTATAGGCTACTGTTTCCAACTACTACTGACGGGTTTGAAACAAATTAGGGCATTTTCCACTGTACAGAGGTAGGCCTTTCTAGCCCACTTCACTGAGATCAAAGGTTGTACTACGAGACAGGTGTAAAGGGTGAACATCCTGCTTGTATAAAAAATACAAGGTCTTATAAAATTGTATGATTTAACTGTATTGTATTTTCTTCCTAAGAATTGAACTTGTATTTTAATTTTTGTATTAACTTTTTAACTACCCCAGGGTGGGTAAAATTACCCTTTGAACCCCCAACCCCGAGTCTGCACCTGAGCACTCATATTAGTAAAAGTATCGATACAAACAACAAAGGTAGGTATCGAGTGAAAAAATACTAGTATTGACAGGAAAATATCGATACTTGTAAGGTATCGATACTTCTTTCATATCCCTAGTCTTGACGGGACTTTACTAATAAACTATTCTCTTAGATTCAGTACCAAACTTGCCTTTTAGAGTAAATAAAGAAATATTCACTCTTTTATTACATTGTCTTATTTGTGATTGGTTTGGTATTTATTGAAACTCGACTCTCTTATTTATCTTATTTTGTAGAAGGTATTTATTTATTGTGCACTTTTTGAACATACCTATGGTATCAGCACATGACTTAAAGCCAATTTAATTCTAGACCCTCAGATTAGTATAAATACACGCTGCTGATTGATCTAAGGTGTCTGACGTTGATTCTATCGATAAAAATATTTATTGTTCTCGAGGAGGAAAGCCTGGAGTGATTCGAGTGGTATACATTTAAAAGCCTCTGGTTCAATCCACCAGATGCGAGGACGCAAATTGAGCCAACTCTTGCTGGTGTCAACAAACCATTACCGCTCTTCGCACCAATCAGCATCACGTCTCTCGGTGCTGTTACCACACTAATAGGTTAAGTTATCACGATCACGAACGTCACAAACCGCAAGCTGTTGCAAGAACAAGGCCAGAACCAAATAACCGACATAGTTGTCACTAGTCCAAGGCGAGGCTTGATATAGTAAGAACTTTATGGGAAGGACAGTCAGTATCTGATAGTTATAAAACTTACTAAAACGACTTATATGTAAATATACGTTAAAGTATGTAATCTGCAGCTGTAACTTTTGATACAAATTACAATACCTCTAATTATAGTAAAATGTATATACTCATATATATATATATATATATATATATATATATATCCCGGATCGTCTTACTAGTTTGAGCTATACGCACGCTTAGGGATGAGAACGGTAACATTTAGAGGAAATTAACCCAAGGGTTTTTGTGGAGCGAGAGCGGGAAACTATTAGAAAAAAAAATAACACTCTTTAGTACACCTTTCTGCGATTTGAACCACAGCTTTACTATCGCCAAAAAACCAGACATGATGAGCTTAAAGTTTAATACGCGTGCCCATCGATGTGGGCAAAATGTTATTCAGGTTGATTGCAAAAAAGCGTGTTTGTATGTTCTAAACTTTTATTCTATGTTCCTAGTATATTATCTTATGAAAGTATTCTATAAGAATCAAATTCGCGATTAACTTTGTTTTCAGATTGTTTGATTCATCGTCTAGAAAGTTTGTAAAAAAAAAAAAAAATTACTGTCGCTAATAACAGGACCTTGCTTTCCTCAATTTTGTCCCTCACTAAACTAATTTGAACGAGACTATCCAAAATGCAAAAACTATTGGCGATTCCTGGAATGTTTATTTCTAATTATAACATTTAATAATGGTTTAATCCAAAGGTAGAGTTGGGGACGATAATTTCTAGAGGAGGTGCACACGTATTAGCAGAGAAAGGAGATGGAAAACTACATTGATAAATTACATTTGAACCCTCCCTTTTCACAGTGAGCCCAACCGAGATTCAAACCTTGACCTCCCTGTCACTTGGAATCTAGTTCACATGATGACTTATACATGTGACCACCTGTGCAGGCTCCACAAGTCTAGAGTTTTTATACACAGTTTTTAGTAACGTTTGTTGATCATTAAACCATGAATACATGAATGCAATTTTACTGTGGGTGGGTAGCACTTTATGTTATCCCAACAAACCACATCATTATATATAAATGTAAATATGTAAATTAGGGGGACACCAAAATTACTGGTATTTTTGGTATTTAAAAAAAATTTGGTTAGCTCCAAAAGCAATTTTTATTATGATTTTCGTGTTCTATTTAAGAGGGGTGATGAGGGCAAACTTTAGCAACTTAAAATTATTTTTGTGGTAAAGATAATATTTTGTCTGTCTAAGAGACTAAAATTAATTTAATAAAAAATAAGTTTACTTGTATTTTTATATATGATATAGAAATATTGTTTTGTGGTGTAGTAAATTAATGTTAAATGAGCTTTAAAAAAATAAAAATAAAATTAAGAAAAACACAAACCGAATACATGTATATTTCAAATTAAACTAGAGTCAACAAATAAAGATAGGGACTGATTAAATGGTTGATAATGTTTAGAGAACACCCAATAAATGTATTTTATGATTATAAAATAATAACGCTATTAACCAAGGGATAGACTCTGGTCAGGTATAGTTGAAAAGGTAACCGGAAAACTGCGCAAACGATAAAAGCGCACATGAAAATTCCACACAGAAAAAAAAACAAGGTCATAAATATTCACAGGAAAAAAGATCACATAGAATAATGCCCACACGAAAAATACTCACACGAAAAATGCCCACATGGAAAAATACAAACACGAAAAAAAATATTAATCGAAGTTAATTTTTAACAGAATGCGAGTTTGATTGTATTTTCGCATTACTAAACATTTAGTTTACACTTGTAAAGTGGTCGTTTGATTTATTTTTGTGCATTCATAGAGTTTTCATCCACTTTTTTGGGTCATTTTTGTAAATTTAAAGCTGCTTTTTGGAATTTTTAGTGCCATTATATATATCATTTTTTGACACATTTTAGGTCAACAAAATACTGACCCTGGTACAACATAAACAATGTTTACAACAAGTGCTTAGAGTCCAAATAAAATAAAACATATATCAAAATAGAGTTAGTTATATTTGATGGTTATTATGCATCTAAGTTGGATCTGCATGCTGGTGTAGTTTAATAAGTAGGCTACAAATTACATAAAATAGAACAAAGAATATTACTCTAAAAGTGTAACATATTGTTAAAAAGGTTTAGCATATTTAGGTTCAATAATAATTAATGTAAATGAAACAAATAGCCGGAACTAATATTAATGCATTTCAGTGTGGATAACACCACTTAGATATCATTTTCTGAAAATTGAAAAATGACACCTGCACATGGGAATCGAACCCGGGAACTCCGGCTTTGTACGACAATGCTCTGACCACTGAGCTATCCAGGATTCGTCACTTGCCCATGGTCATTCTTCACTCATAGTTTAAGGCAGAGTCTAAGATGGACGTGTGGAAGTCGTCAGCTTATAAACATGTGATTATATAAGATCACATAATCAATGTATTAAAATAATATAAAAACTATATAAAAGTTGTGAGTTGCTAGAGTGTCAATTTTTTCTATAAAGGCCAATATTGACTCAAAGCTTTATTTGAGTCTTCGTTTATTAACAAAATATTCAAATACAGAGTTCTTACAATGCATGAAATAAAACTATAAAGGTATTTTATACGCAAAATTCCAAGGTTTTAAAAGAATTCTCATACTTTTAAACGATATTTGTGTTTATTATTATTATTATTATTATTGAAATTTGTATAGTAACGTTTGTGATAAGCATCCATTTTCAATTGCTAATTTCTTAGTTTCATCATGAAGTTGCAGTAGCAGAAATATAATATCTACTATCATGACTATCGGTGTCTCCATTCATTAACGACTAATTGATATATAGAAACGGTTGGATCGCAAAGTTTGAATTTCGATATTATTTTCATCACATCAACATACTCTAGTTGAAAATGTTTTATTTGCCAGTTGATAGGAATACAATAATTTATATGTATCTCTCTTCAGATGAAATAATTTATATATCGAAAATAATTTCTTTTATTTATCTCTTGTTGCATGTAATCGATAAGATCCGTTTATATAGATTTTTCCGTTATGCAAACTATGTATAAAACTAACTCACACTATATATATATATATTGTGTGAATATGTATATATATGTTTTATACATAGTTTGGATGATGGAACGTAATATATATATAATGGGATTGTTATTCACCAATAATTTTACTTAATATACACCACCTAGTCTTAAAATGCCCAAAATATTAAGAATATTTGGTATTTTTATATTAGTCCCTATTATACTTTCAATCTTCTGTGAACGGTATTGACTACTAATGTCTCTTCTTTTAAAAAGTAGTCATCATTAGTACTCGATCTGTTTACCATTATTCACCTTTTACTGACGTCCTCTTATTCAAGGACTAGTGTAATATTTATTACGATTAACGTCAAATTGATGTTGGTTCTCGTATTTTAGTAAGGAATGGAAACCTATTTTAAATAGCCAATATTTCCAAATTTTATTAAGTCCTAACTTTTGCTTTCGACAATAAAGGCCTTCACAATTCAAATAAAAACCACAACATTGGACCCTTCACGTGGAAGAGAGCAGTTCTTTCCAAGGGGACGAGATGCTATGTACCGCGAGCGGTGGTCTACCTGTGAGGTGGGAAGTTACCGTAATCCTGTGACCTTGAGGATGGAGAAGATGATGATATACAGTTATACCTGCCCGTGAAGAGGCACTTGATGTTTCTGGTTCACTGAGTCTCTTCTCAGCGTCTCACTTCCTGACTCGGCCGCTGAATGACAGCAGCGCTCGTCGTGGCTTCTAGAGCTACCACGTGCGCCGGTCGGCATCTACAACTCGCTTGGCACGGTTTGGTCGGTGATCCTATTGTACCGGTCTCTCAGGAATATTATGTAACAGTTTATTTTTACTGTACCTCGCGTCTTACTGACCTTTCAGTCATCTACATATTTACACTAATGGTGTAGGGAGTTTAAAGGTGTGTTCAAGTAATGTACCCTCAATTGCCCGTATGGAGAGTGGAAATCAATTTGGGAAGCTCCGTCTTGTGCTAGACTATACTGCTGATGACTGGGAGACCGGAATTCAAATCCTGGTTGGGTGTACTGAGGGTGGCTTTTATAAAATGGCTATCCACTCTCCATTTACGCAAATGTGGGTAAACTTCCTTTAAATTCGATCTTCCTCATCCCTAGCTCATTAGAGTAATTAGTACATATGCATATAACCTGAACAGGTAGTAAGACACTGTACTAAAAAACTGGGGAAAATTACCTTATAAAACACGGTTGGGATCCCAGCATACCCATCTACAGAAAACCAGACCAGACGAGACTAACGCCGTTTTACGTATGTACTACTGTGAGGGCTATGAAACAATTATTGATAAGCGTTTCGTTCTTTTATCGTTGACATATAATATGAAGTGTTATTGATTAATTATTAATCTTGAGCAAAACAATGTTCCATAAGAAATGAAGTGATTCGCTCAATTAAAGAGCGGAGATGTTAAACCTTTTGTAAGAAGTGATAGCTATAAAAACATGCCAGGTATATTTTCTCAACTAGTGTATACGTTTTAAAACTAGAATTATTCAACTGTTTAACCTACCGGCTAAGGACGAGGAAGGTAATTTAGGAAAATGCAGCCGAATGAGTGGGAAGATAGATGGGACAAAACCAGAGTAATAAACCATGTGTGAGAAAACCCACTACCCTGTGCTTTCATCCAGAACTCGAATCCTGGTCTTTCTCGTCACAGCTGATCAGGTGATACCTTAGACCAGGCCTGCACAACTTTTAAAGCGAGATGGGCCAGAAACTGCTCCAACGAAAACAGACGCGGGTCACACGGCTAAAACAGCATTTCTTATTCATGGTCAGATTTCATTCATGTCGATTCAATATTAATATATAATTTCAAACAAAACTATACACATATAAAAAATATACATTTATTTATCATGTTTAGTTGATACAAAATTACATTTAAACTACGTTAATTCTAATTATATAAGTTTCTAATGAGCTCACAAACGTAGTTAGAGGTATTACACCCATTTTCAGCCTCAAGCTTGTATTCTGGGGTCATATTTGTAGTAGATGTTTCCAAATGGTCATTAGTCAGACAAGAACGTTGTTTGTTTTTGTTTATATTCGATACATTTTTTAATAAGTATAAACTTTCGAGCTCGTTTATAACCTAGAATGTAATGTAAAGCAGGTCCCACACTATTCACGCATATGGTCGAATATTCGCCAGAATGTTCTCTTTCATTCGTCTCACTAAACCTATATGAATATTTACCTTCTGCGGACCTCACACATTTCTCGCGAATGTCTACACCGAATATTCAACCAAAACATTTACTTAGGTGGTAGTCTGCAGACAATGCCCAATGGACAACGTAAGCGATGACATCACTCATGGGCATAGAAGAGGAGGTTAAGGGTGTCAAACCCCCTAACCCCGAAATTTTCCGGAGTTTTTAATATGAAGCTTAACGATGACAATGTATCAAACTTGAATTAATTTAAAAAAGCATTCACTTTTTAAAAAAATCGCCAGGGGAGGACCACTTGAGATAGCTTCTAGAGATATTTAATTTTCAAAAAACTTTCAGGTGAATATTACTTTAAATGACTTCTAGAGGCATCCGATTTTTAAAACCAATACTCACAGGGGGAAACTTCAAATAGCTTCTATATGCATATCATATTTAGTTATAATCCAAGTGAGTACAACTCCAATTAGCTTATAAAAGCATTACATTTTCAAAAATGTGTTGGGGCAAGACCCCTTTCGATAGGATCTAAAAGCGTTCAATTTTAAAAAGAAACCCAGACGGGGACCATTTCAAACGGCTTATAAGGGAATTAAAATTTAAAAATGCTCTGATGGAAGACCACTTAAAAAAAAAAAAAGAAAGAAGAGAGATACTCGGTGCTAAAAACGACTAGGTATCAATGAGGTTCCACGTGGCAGTGGGTCACTTGGGGACATACTCACATGGCTTAGGACAGTCACTGCCGTCAGCCCCCGGCGGTGGACCAGAGGTAGGACGGAAGCAACGGGAGGAGGGATGGATAGTCAGGTACCGCACTAGGCCGCCGGTCTTGACATCCAGGCCTTCCGGGGAAGGGGACGTGCTACATTACAACGAGGTTTTTTTTTTACAGCTGAGAAAAAATCATATTATCAACGCAATAAGTATTTTACAAACGTGTTTGATAATTTCAGAATTCCAACCATGACCTGTGCATAAAACTACAGTATTATCCATCTATTAATAAAATCGAAGAGTTTTTGTATCTGTGTCTCATAAGCATTGCGCGATCTATCACACGAAAAGGTCTGAAATTTAAAAATTGGTGGCCAATGTCCACGAAAATGTGTACCTCGAGGCAGGAATTTTATAAGTTGTATTTTTTCTTAAATTAATTAAAAACTGAGTCGGAAGAAATACAATGAAGTTATTTTTTTCTGTCTACTTTGAATCTAAAAGAAGCGTTGCCAGGTAATTCTTCTAGTTATGTATATTTATTGACCATTTCAATAATATACATAAACACACTAAACAAATACACTTGTACAAACCTCCCACACCAACATTTCCGGGCTCTCGTGAGACAACCCAACCTTATAAAATATGTACAAAAATATAAACAACCCTCGCGGATGTAGGATACAATGTGTGTATGGGGAGGGGTTTTTTAAGGATGAAACTTATATTTCCATATCTCATATTGGGCTCAAAATAGCTCCTTAAGATTTACTAAAACACTAAAGAAATGTATACATACAAAAACAGTAGAAAGAGTCCTCATTGTCCAAGGAGGATCTAGAGAAATAAAAAGAATAATTAACAACTAAGATACTTAAAATAAATTACCCATTTTTGGGATATCTTTCTATTCCCTCTCAAACAACAGACTACCTTGAAGTACCCCTCAGTCAGTTCCAATTTAACGTGTAGACGTTTGTCTATTTACTGGAGTGTTCGTTGAATAGAATCATTCAACGCTCTCAGCATTTTATAAAGTTATGTTTTGGAAAAACAACAACCAAAGAGTCCACACAAGATGGATGCATGAGTGACTATCAGACTAGGCTGAGGCAGATGACATTATGTAAACCTATGCGCTGATGCTCTTCTTTGAAATATACACGTGTCTTCCAGTGTTTTTATAAATGAGTGCAAGTAAAACAACCCGGACGGTCATAAAACCAATAAATATTTAACGACAAGGAAGGAAGGACATCCGAGAAGGATATGTTGGTTACCTTTACTGGTAAAGGGCGTGAGGTAAAGCGAGAATATACTGCTCTTCTCGATCTGGACTTCGACTCCAGATGAGTTCTGGGAATAGAATAGCATGGCGAGCTTAATGTCAGGGCGATAGGCTGTTTTATAACGATTTTTTTTAATCTTTATTAACTAATACGTTCAACACGAAAGGTGAAAATGACTTAATCTAAGGCAGTGTTTTCCAACATTTTACAGGGATTTACCACAAGTTTTGTCTTTGAGGTCATTGTGACCATTTGATAACCTACAAGAGTTAATATCCTAGTATTTACATTTATTATTTTCACTGAATCTTACTATCTATCAGGACTATCCTCATTTAATTACATTTGTATGGTAGGTAGAATTTAGAAGATATGTATCTTTATTTGCGTTGAGGAGAGGGAGGAAATCGTTTAGGAAAAATGACACCCATTACCCCAGATCACGAGAATGCTACAGTAAACTTAGTCAGCGAGCGACTGTCAGAGCTGAGAAATTAAAAGAAACTCAAACAGTAACTTAACGGTTTGGATTATCTTAGCTATTTACATTTCTATTTTAATTTTGAACCTACCTATAGTAACCATTATAACAACATTAAAGTGAGGAGAGTAGTCAGACCCTTTAGATATGTCTCTGTAGCACGTTTGTCTACTGGAATTAGGGCTCAAATTCGATTCCCGCCCGGCACGAGCGAAATATTTATGGCTGGTGAACTGTAGGAGTGATGAATTAACAGAAAATGAATTGAGTATTGTGAATGTTCTGGAATTAAGTTACGTAGTTTGTAAGTTGTTTGCTGATATAAAAAATTAGTTCAAAGACTATTCATTAAATATTATTAACAAATATAATAATATTGGTATAGTAAGAGGATATGTTTTATATCGCATCACACCTTACTCAATATCCGTTAGGATTAAACGCATAATATGTACTAGCTACGCTAGTGTTTTTGGGGTGAGGAAGGTTGAATTCATATGAACTGCATCCGCATTAACGTAGAAAGAGAATAGAAAACTCTATAAGGAAATAACCCTTTGACACTCATCAAGGATTCAAGTCCCGATCTTCCCGTAATCAAAAGTCGAGTCCAGGGGTGGCAAATACAGTCAACTTTGGTTTTAATGTATTCGGTTGTAGTGACCATTTGGCTAGAGTGAACACCTGAACATAATTCATTGGTACCAACCCCCATAATTTCAATGTGTGTTAAAAATTCGTTTATATTCAGTTTTAGTGAATAGAAAAATTGAAACTTTCAATAATAAATGCCATTCTAACATAATATTTTATTAAAACATAGCTTTTTGATTGTTAAAACTTGAATACACCGATTCTCTACTAAAGCACAGACTTTAGAGAAGGATCTGAAAAAATAAAACAGTATACAGTAAACAACAGCATATAACCGATTATTTTAAGAAAAAAATCAATTTTAGGGAGCTTCGGACATAGTGAACAAAATATCTGAGTCCGTAGAGGTCCATTATAACCAGAGTTGACTGTATATGACACGTAAACCCAATTTGTGTGCCGCACCAAGATGAATAAAATAAACGTTGAATAAAACTTTTTCCAACTTGGTATAATTTTTTGAAATCGATATTTTGACAGCTATCTGACACCTTAGCTTGTGTAGCTTGTCTGCCTACTGAGATAAGGGTCTTGGGTTAAATTCCTGGCATGGCAGAAAGATGTACCATTGGTGAAATGTAGGTTTACCCTTCTACAGTGACGAATTAATGGCCGGTGACTGGATTTTGTGCCTGTCCTACTTTTAAGTTAGATTATAAGGCATATGAAGCTACAACAGGCCTAACAAGCCGGTAGTGGAATATATATATCTTGAGTAAAAAGTGATCAAGGACACAGGCTGCTCCAGTATTAGCTTAGAGAAATAATTTAAGAACTAAGGTGAATTAATTAATAGGGAAGGGGGGAGAGGAAGATATCTTCTCTCAGTACATCTGGATGGGGTTGTATATAAATTGCTTCCTTGCAAATATTTTAAGATATATAAACTTCAACAAAATGCTCACCTCTCAAGTAAAATTTAAATAAGCCAATGAAACTGGAAAATATTTCTTAAAAGTTAAATTAAAATTAATAATAGAGAATCCTCATTTTAGTCTTAGGAAAGTATATAAAAAGTGTCTTAAGATTTTGCCTACCCGCCATTATTGAGGTTTGAGGAAAGACAAATCTAGACTACACTATTATTTTAGATTTGTCATTGCTATAAACTGTCTTTAAAAAAGTTAAAGATAGTGAATAAATCCAAGTTAATGTTTTAAGATAACATTTTAAGTATCGTTAAATGTGAGAAAAAGCTACGTCAAAATCAACGAGCTCTAAGATAATAAAATTATTGGCAGCGGTGGGATTCGAACCCACGCCTCCGAGGAGACTGGTGCCTTAAACCAGCGCCTTAGACCGCTCGGCCACGCTACCTATAGGTTTTATATTACAACATAGCACCTTAAATTAGACACTGATGTAAATAATGATAACTGTTAAGTGTAGTTCACTTCACCTTGGGAATAGCCTTTTAAAGAAGATAACGAATACATGTAAGGCAGCCAACATTTACAAAACATCACTCACTGCATTCGTCTTACGTTTTACAAGGGTCCCGGATATATATCCTGATTATATCATATATAGATGAGTGGTCAGGTTGCTATACTATATTTACCATGCCTCTATTCCAGGTTCTGGCAGGTAGAGGGATAGTTTTGTGTAAATTTGTTCGTACTACTTCCTAAATATAAACATTCCTGTTGTTTTGTAGAGATTTAGCTGTGTATGCATTGATTGACGTCATTAGAATGTGCAGGGTTAGGTGAGAGTGGGTGTCCCAAAACTAATGTATATGCTATAACATAAACATAACAATAACATTAAAATAATGAAAATGTTGCAAAGATACTGAGCGAAACTATCGTATTACCTCTTTACGGAACATAATATAATGAAACAAACTTTACAACTGTATCCCTCCGGAACATGATAGATTGAAACAAACTTTACAACTGTATCCCTCCAGAACATAATAGATTGAAACAAACTTTACAAATGTATCTCTCCGGAACATAATAGATTGAAACAAACTTTACAACTGTATCTCACCGGAACATATATTATTATTAGGGGTTTGAGGCCCATCGACACATTGAGGTCATTAGGGCCTTGAAATATATTAAAAACCTAGTAAAATCCCCTTAGGGGAGACACATAGTAATTTACCTGCAGAATATACAGGCAAATACACAAATTAATAACCGGTATAAATATAAAATAATAGATAAAAAAAGAGATAAAATACCCATCTGAGACACTCCATAGGAGTGCTCAAATAGGCTACTAGTACAAATGAGTGATACACTTGCTAAAAAAAACACCACAGGTGTATCACTCCGATAAAAAGACAAAACAAACATATAAAAACAATATGTGAGTAAAAAGACAAAACAAACATGTTAATGTGTACTAAAATCGTTAAAAAGGTCTCAATATGAGATAAAATCCAAATGAGTCACTTTATAAAAATGACTCGAATGGCATAAAAAATATCCACCTGGCGTATAAAACGGAGTAAACAAATAACTCCATCCGCATTATCACGTAATAAAAAACGTAGGTCACCTTTAAAATCAAGAGCCAGGTGGATAGGGGCTAGTTTGCGACACTCCACCAAAATGTGG
>CABEEJ010000273.1:3095-75369 GCA_901482245.1 Timema douglasi
AAAAAAAAAAAAAAACTTGAAAAACATGAAAAAATGTGTCTCTAGAATATAAAGCGTTTTTGTGAATGGTACAGTGATATGAAAATTTATTCCGCTATAAATACTCTTCAAGCAAAGAAACAGACATATCTCTTCCCTAGCATCGTCAGAGTATCATCCGTAAGTGTATTTTCAAGTTTAGCCCACTCAAGTTTACTCCCTACTGCATCATATTTTTCCATAAAGCTTTTCACCGTCTAAAAATATCCCTTCCATTTGTTGTGGTCTAAAATTGACAGATTATTAAAAGTTCTCGAAACACGTCAAAGCTGTAATTTATGCCCTCTACACAGAAATGGCATTAGAGACCGCTGGCGAACCATTCAAAATATCTTGGCATGCCACGAATTGGATTAATTGACCTAGCTGTCAAATCAAATACAGAAGTAAGGCAATTTGTGACACAATTTTTAAAGAATAGCAGTGACGTATTCTGAGAAAAATTAATAGTTATGCTGTACTCTAAGAGTTGCAACGGAGATTTGGGGGCCGAAGACCCTCAACCACCGTTGTCCAAGAGCGTCAAGGGATTATTTCAAGGGATATATTTGAAGATGTGTCCATATAGAACAGTGGTTCTCAAAAATTTATTATTTCCCTTTAACTGTATGCTATCTTAGGAAATTTTGAGCCCCCCTCTTCCACTCCCATATTCTCTCTTCTTTTATTTATCCATAACGATGATTACCATTAGCTCAAAACGTAATAAAAGTAACTCCATGGTGTCAGCCCAAATTTAGTCTATACCTACCGAGTGGCTACCAAACTGTTTGGCGAATTAGTGCCAACTCTTGCGGATAGAGGGTGTAATGTTGTCAGCACTACGATGTTTCCAGCCACTAAGCTCAGTTTTCTATACCGAATTCACTACTACTTTATTTTAGTAGCTCCTTATTTATCCAATCTAGGCTGAATCTAACCCGTTCCAGACCCACTGCTTCCCAGATAATCTGCACGTGCCGGGAATCATACCCGGGACCTCTGGGTCCGTAGCCAGAACCTATGACTACTAGACCACATAGGCAATTCTCAAATTGTAATTATATCTACATGGTTAGAAATTTAAGCAGATATTAATGTCGGGGCTAAAAATGGTATGGGCACATTTCTGGATGCATAAAAGAGACAGATCCTATTCAATTAGCCTAGTGTAAATAAAAGCACACAGCTAGCGATACTCAAAGCAAACAATCATAATAAGAGTAAAATGAAGTGATACACCGATCAAGCGTCCATTAGATCTTGGTGAGAGGGAATCAGGTGGCTTGTCAAACTCACGTTGCAATTAAAACTATTTTATAAAGCCTAACTTATCTCACACAATGCTGCTTGGAAACAAACGAGTCTCCCAACTTGAGAATTTATTCCCCAGAAGCTATTTAGATGCGTAAACTTAGACTAACATAGGGGAGTTTATTTCGGACTATTAATACTCTATCGCTACGTCATTGATTCATTGATAAGATAGTTACACATATCTTTTGCTGTAAGCAGTGGTGCACCCAAGAGCTAGAGGGTCCTTCCCCCTCTTTCCCCCTCTTTCCCCGACACCACAAATAATGTTAATAGAAATTTAAATAATATTAAGTATAACTAACATTGAAGATGTGTCGAATATATATGTTTCATTTTAAGACCAGGCTTCAGACTTAAACCTAATCAAAATGTTTACCATTACACACAAAATTAACAATTGAAAAAAACATGCAAATAATGGCTTCGATACCATTTATATTATTAAAATTACTTAATTACTATAAAACTACTCAAAATGATTTATAAAAGCATTTAATATTCATCAATATTCTCGGCATTCAGGGGTTAGGAGGCTGTGCAACCCCAAACCCACTCTCTCCATCAAAATATTATTCTTGCTACATCCTTGATTGAATGCCTCCCTCCAAAGTAAATGGCTGGGTGCACCACTGATTAAGTAAGTTATAAGAAAATATATTTTATTTTACCTTTCCTTACTAAATCATCTTGAATTGGTGAACTCACACTCCTGACTTTTGGAATTAATTTATGTATAATTATATAAAATCACAATGACTATTGAGTCGTTAATGTAAAACAAAAACTAAAAGAACACTATTAAAACTCCACAATCATTTCTACTAAAGAAAAACAAGAATTACAGTCAACAACGGTTAAAGTAGCCTCGTCACCCGCATTACTCCCCCCCGTCCCCATTCTATCAGTGCTGAAATGCCTAAATTTGAAAGAATGGTTAAATGGGTTTGCCACATACATGATAATACATGTGACTAGAATACTTAAACATAAATTAATGTATTTAATTAGTGTATAATTTAAAGCTTGTTACTTATGTTAACTATTATTTTACAATTAATTGTATATTTATTTTATGTATTTTTACTTAAACTATACTAAATTAGCTTACTAAATAAACATTGCGATCTTGAATCTTTTTTCATTAGTTGGCACAATGCTTAGCTTGCTTCACAGGAACAGCATGACCTGAGTTGTGAAAACCCGAGCTCATTGGCCAATTACTTATGGGTGAACGGAAAGGAATGTGTTGCTACCCCTTAGACATTGGGCAAGGTCATTAGAGCCTCCCGAGCTTGCCTTGCGTTTTTCAAGTAGAAAGCCCTGGGTTTCCTCTTGTGTTAAGTAGAAGCTTTTGGAAGAAGAATTACTTAAAACACTTTATTCTTGGAATATGAACCAATATTAGTTTTAAAATTAATAATTCATTACATGTATATTTATTAACAATTTAAACATTAGTTTTTACACAGTTGGCACAGAAAGCAATGAATTAAACAAAAAACTAGTCCAAATCATTTTGGTTATGCGGCGCAGGACTAGCATAGCCAGAGAATACGCCACTGAAGAATAGTATTATTCTTTTTGTAAATTATTTTAGGAAATGGAAACCAAAAAGCTCTACTTGCTATTTCTGTAGAGGTTTATCTTGCTTACTTAATTCATAAATATCAATGTACTACTTACTATTGCTAAGTAAGGGCACGGTCCATTTTAGGATCTTATTAAAGGCAAAGTTAGCTTCTAAATCCTGTACTAATGGTTTTTTTTGTGCGAGTATAATCAACATCAAATAGCCTATTTACGGAAACCAACACCATTAACTACCAAACATATAGGTGGTAGATTTTTAAGTTATAAAAATGCATCCCAGAAAGCAAAATCTTTATGTTATAATTTTTCCATACATGAAACTGGAGTGTGTATCTCTACACACAGTGAAAATAAAAAAAAACAATAAAATATGACTGTCTTGTAAATAACATCTATAATTATCTTAATGTACTTACTTTTACCAACCATACCTTTCCTTTTACGATTTCTATTTATTTATGAATAAGAATATTTGTCTTAACCACAGAAATGTAAATTATTGTATTCTGATCATTATTTCATGCATTCAAAAAACACCACATCTAGCCTGAGTTTTAGGTATATGTGTTTTAGATGAGATTTTCTACATGCAAACAGCAGGAAGATTGTAATATTTCTAAGAACCTTGCCCACAAATTGGTGAATCTATTGAGGCATGTTGTATGAACATCCATCTAACATCCTTGAGCTCTGGCGTTGCTTCAGCGTAGTTCATCTATGTAATTTTTATTGTAGCCTAACGATGTACAGTACATCAATAGTATGTGCTCAGATGTTTAAATATTTATTTCGAATCACATACAAATTTCGAATTTGTATTTTCTGAATGAGAGTACTGAGAGCTAGATGTCTATAAAAAATAGTTTGACTGAACTTCGTCTTGATGTCAAAACACGTTAAATAATTTCACCCTTTACAGTTCTCAATTAATCTATGTAAATGTTCCACCAGTCACAAACACATTGAATTTACCTGAAAATGTTATACTTATTTCTTCGATTATCAGAATAGATACCTATTTAAATTAGTTGATGGCTTCCTGTCATTCATAATTGGTTTGTAATTATTTTGAAATGTATCTGGTATATATAAAATACAAGCTAATAGTCAGATAATCACCAACATGTTAACTTATATTTTATATATTTATATATATATATATATATATAGTAGTTTATATATATATATATTTGAATATATATATATTAAAGAACAACGGATAAGTACATATTATATATACATATGTATACGTATAATATATATATACTAATATATTATATATATTTGAATATGTATATTAATATATATAAATATATTACAGAACAGCGGATAAGTACATATTATATATACATATGTATACGTATAGTATTATATATATAAATATATGTACATACATAATATACGTATATATAATATATTATATGATATATAACAATATATATACACATGTATAATATATTATGTACGTATGTATCAGTTGGGAGATGGATATGCGAATATGTAACTTTGAACGAGGAGTTTTTGAATCCCTCCAATAAAGGCATATTCAGATGTCCAAAATACGACCATTTTAATAGAACCATAGGAAATCACACTCCTGCCAAGTACTGTACGATAGAATCTGTGAATCGTTTTTTTATTGCATATAAGTATTTAGCTAATAATATTACATAGCAGTGTTACATAACAGTGAATGTGTGAGTGTCACATTAGTATTTTATCTAATAGAATTTGTGAGTAATATTTGTGACGTAATTTTTTTTTTTCAAATAGTGATAAAAAGAATTGTTGAATAAATGTTGAATGTGTTATGGAAATTAACGAAAAATTTTTCTCTTCATTTAAAAAGTATTTTATCTAATGCCGTTATGCTCAAAACAGATTCAACAACTGGTGATTTCAGCATGTGATCAAAATTAAACCAAATGTTTCTATTGGAGCCATATTTAATTTAATATGGTAAAATATAATTTTGCTTAAAAAACTACAAAATTATTTACCTTTACTCACATACCCTACACTCCCACCTTAACTCCTTGGACCATAATATCAAACATAAAATGATGAAATTTTCATCCTTATTTTAGGAAATATAAGAAGGTGAACCACGTTTGGTTGTTTATAATTTTGTCGAGGCACTGAGAGTAACTCATATACAAAGAAACATAAAGTAATGATTATTCTAGTTGACGTTTTAAGGCAGGTAGACCACACTGAGGTCACTAGGGCCTTTTCAATATCAGGTAATTACCAAGTGAGTCACTCTAAAAGCATGAGACTCAGATTTTAAAAAAAAAAATGCCTGACGTTTAAAATAGAGTAACTTTATGACTCCATCCTTGCTGTTGCGTAACAAAGAATGAAGGTAACCATTAATTATTATGGTCCAATGAGTTAAAGTGGGAGTGTAGGGTATGTGAGAAAAGGTAAATAATGTTGTAGTTTTTATGTAAACAAATTTTAACCATATAAAATTAAATATGACTCCAATAGAAACATTTTGTTTAATTTTGATCACATGCTGAAATCACCAGTTGTTGAATCTGTCATGAGCATAACGGCATTAGATAAAATACTTTTTAATTGAAGAGAAAAAATTGTCGTTAATTTCCATAACATATTCAACATTTATTCAACACTTCTTTTCGTCACTATTTGAAAAAAAAAAAAAAACCTCAGNAAAAAAAAAAAAACCTCAGCAATATTACTCACAAATCTCTTTAGATAAAATACGAATGCGACAATCACACATTCACTGTTATGTAATATTATTAGCTAAATACTGATATATAATAAAAAAAAGTTAATAGATTCCATCGTACAGTACGAATACGGGAATACTTGTGAAACTCCACCAAATTGTGGTACAAACTAAGGGGAGCATGCCAAAGCTCACACATTGGAGGTAAATCCCAGATCAATAAAATTTCTTGGGGGAGAAATTAATGGCTGAAGTGGAGTCTTGTCACAATAACCTCCTCTTTTCTAGACTTTCGTATAGAAGAGAGCCATCGTGACTCACTGTCCCTAAGGGAGCGCAGTTGGTTCAGAACAGGGGTTGGAACCCATTTCTCGTGCCAGGTGCGTAAGACAAACATAGCCCTTGAGATCTAAAAACATGAAATCCAAACTCGCCTCAGGATGGAGATGAACTGCCTCCTTTAATGCCAGTTCCACCACCTTATTACCTGAGAGACCAGCGTGACCAGTAAACCAGCAAAAGGTGATCTGTGTGTTTAACAATCCAATTAAAAATATACCCTGTATTGCCTGTATGAGAGGACCCTATTACTACATAATGTTCAATGTCATCAAAGCACCCATGGAATTTGTTCAGATGAGAACAGAACGGTGACCATAACGGTACAAGAAACACGATGATTTAAAATTAGCATATAATTCTTCCGTGAAAACACTGTATTCAGCAAGTAGCCCAAATTTAAAATTATATCCATTACAACGGCACATTCAACGAAAGCTCTATGTTTCTAAACATCCGCGTAGATGCAACGAAATCCTTGAAATCGAGTGATGAAGAGCTCATTAAAGTTCCTCTCATAGATTATAATGTGCAGTGTTTTCCCATCAGAGGACTTGGCAAGATAAAAATAGAATTAAGGTAGACGTGTTTATCAGGAAGCAATTCGACCTGGAGAAGTAGGTATATGTTTTGGAAGGACAATCCCATACGTGTCGAAGACTGATAGCATCCGTATCTCAACCGGCCTTGTATTATGCGATTTTCTTTCATTCAATACATGGTTGGTAGGATGTAACGAAGGACGGAATATAACGTACTGTGGCATAAAAGGGAGCGTTGACACGTAATATCCCAGAAAATAAGAACGCCAGTAAGAAATAAGAATGGAGGGGTGGGGGATCGCTGGCATCGGAACAGATTCTGGTGGCTTGGATACTGAGGAAAGCACCAGTGGACAGTCATATGCCTGCAGAGTGGACACTATCTAGCCTATTTAAAGCCTAAAGTCTAGCGAAACCATATCAAAAGTCTAGCTTAGCTATTACGAAAGCACTGTAGAGGCTAACAAAGGTCTACGCAACAGCACCCCAAAAGTGACCATTAACTATTTTATGTAAATTGAGATATTTGACATATCTCACATTCAAGTCTTTAAAAATATGTCGAATACACATTAATTTGAAATCAAATAGGAGCCCAGGAGCCTTACGGTTGCTGAAATTGGTAAAATTTCGTTGTTAATAAAATATGGGAGGCTGGATGTAACTGTGTATTCTATGGAAGTGGGCAACCGTCATCTTGCTTGCGGAGAGGAGATAGCCATTAAGCGATGCCCGCGTCTATATATTGTTGACAGCTAGTGGTATCTGCCGTTCAGCACTGTGGAGGCTCGATGAACGGCAATAAATTGCGTAGTCATCCACAAAAATGCATGGAGAGAAAGGTAAGAGCACATTATACAGAATGTTATTTAGTGTAATAGCGAACAACGTACAGCTTAATGTACTAGCCTGAGGTACCCCATTTTCTTGAATAAAATCATCGACTAAGGTATTATTCGACCAAACCTGGAAATGTATATCGGAAATAAAATTACAAATTATTATTATTATTATTATTATATTGGTTTTAATACTCCTCGCCATCAGGTGGTTTCGTACGCCTTTTCCAAATCAAATAATACACCCAAAATCTGATGTTTATCAAGGATGACGTCACGAACTACTGTCTCAAAGCTGGCTAAATTATCCTCCTTGGATCAGCTACGGTTAAAACACCCGTGCATATTAGATATCAGATTTTGGAATAAATAATATCATGCGAATCGTTTGTTTAATATTCTTTCCGTAACTTTACATACACAACTAGTTAAGGTTATGGGTCTGTAGCTATCTGGCTCTAATTTATCTTTGTACGTTTAATAAATAGTAATAACTGTTGCTTGCCCCCACAGTGATGAGGAGACGGTATTCTCAAATACTATTGTAGAGGTCCAAAAGGAATGCCTGTCCAGCAGGGGACAGCTGGCACAAAATTTCGTAGTGGACGGCGTCAGGGCTCTCCTACTGGGACAGAGCATAGGTTAGTTCATCTAAAGTAAAGGGGGAGCAATATTCCTACCTTCAACTCTGACATGCATGGCGATTAATGTTCCACTCATGCACTCCAAACTCGTTAGAGTAACTAGCAGTGCTAAAGATTGCGGCAAACATCGAGCCCAATACTTTGACGAACTCCCAAGGGAAGGAAACAAGCGAACTGTTGGACATGAGATCAAGTATATTATTTATATAATTATGACCGTTATGTTATCTACTAATTATATCCCGAACCTTAATGGTGGGAATGGAAATTGTAAGGGTCGAAATAAATTGCCTCCAAGAATCTCTTCGGCAATTACGAATGACACGGAAAACAAGAGGACGTAGAACCCAGAATTACTCATAATTCTCCACAGTAGGAAACTCCTCATTCAACCAGGGGACAGGATGGTTGCGAGTATTTGGTTAGAATTTGATAATGAAATCCCCTGCTGCGGCGATTACCATTGAAGTATAGTATCCTGCCCTAGCATCGACGTCAGGAAAACAGGGCCTCTCAAATATAGCAAGCTCGTGATACCTATCTCAGTTAGGACGTTTGAGCACCAATTAGGGCACCCATGCTATGCTGGAAGGATTTTGAAATGGTGAAATCAGATTGAAAGAATGATCGTTGCTACAAAGGTCTGGGTGAAACCATCAAAGGAAGTGAGCAGCAATGTCAGGGCTACAAAAGGTTAACACTTTCACTGCTGACAGAAAATACATGGTCCATACCAGAAATATTCGCCATTCTTAGCATAAGTTGTGATTTTTCTAATAACAAAGTAAATATGATATAATAATTATATTTACATCCTTTTAAAGATCAGCTTATGTCCTTTAATTTTAAATATAGATGAATGATATGTGATACAAAATATTTTTAATAAAAACTCTTTGACTGTTGGTGACCTGGTGGTCTAGGGGTATGGTGTCAGACTTCTATGCTGGTGGCCGGGGTTCAATCCTTGGTCCCGGCAAAGATTTATCTGATTACCAAACCCTTCCTTCACCTCTGACAAGACATCTTGTGAATATGAGGAATGCCAGGCCTCCACCGTGGTTCGGATTCCACGTTAAACTGTAGGTCCTTCATTTCATCTCACAATCACCCTACCATTACACATTAGCGTAAGTGCGTATAACCCGAACGGGTAGTAAGACGTGGTGCTAATAATAATAATAATAATAATAATCTTTGTCTGTTTCACTAAAAAAAATAAAAAAAATTGAGCCAATATCATTTTTTGTAATAAACACCGTGTAATTAATAATGTATGTTAATAAATGCTAAAACATTACTACTAAAATTCAAAATAGCAAATATAAAATTTTATTTACCATTCAATAACTATTTTTTTTTTAATGAAAACTTTCAAAACCGGATGCAAAACACAAATCTACCTAGCAAATATTTTACTGATATCGTGTGTCTCGCCTACCAGATTTTCCCGTTTCTTTTTTCCCTCTGCTGAACAAAAAATAATAAATGCGTAAAATAAATAAAATATATTAAAAATATAGGAAAACCAGATAGTTATACAATGTGTAAATAAGATTAAAAAACATTATGAATATATAAATAAATGAACGAATACTGCCACAGAATACACAAAAAAAATTGATAACTGTTCAGAAAATTTCATGTATAAAGAAAGTAGACCAAAATATGATATTTATGGAAAATAATAACCTACAAAAACCCGCCTCGGTGGCGTAGTTGGCTAACGCGCTTTTCGTGTTGAGCTCAACCGCTGAGGACGGGGAGATCGAGGTTCGAATCTCGGTCGGGTGAACTGGGGGTGGTTTTTCCTAAATGGTTTTCCACTCTCCATCCACGCAAATGCGGGTTCATTTCCTCTAATTAAACCTTCCCAATTCCTAATCCATTAGAGTAATTAGTACTTATAAAGCGTATAACCTGAACGGGTAGTAAGACGCGGTGCTAAATATTATTAATAACCTACAAAATAAGAGCGAATAAATAAAAATTAATAATGATACTAAAACGACAATTTACTATATAATAAATATAAAATGAAAACAAAACAATAAGTTCACAGATAAGAACACGAACTAATCTCGCTAAGACCCGACTCGATGGCAGCAGTAAATATTGATATTTACTATCGAAAGTGCGGATTCATGTGTGATCTAGTGACATATTTGGTATTAAAAATTGGGAGAAGAATCTATTCCAGTGAGAAATTCTTTCCGTGGGGAAAATATTATTACTGGTATTACTGTCACTGCCCTCGGTAATGATACATGGTTTTATCATAAATGATAGCCCCAAAACATATTAAGTAATAATAGCAAAACTTGAGTTAAACAATGACGGCTTAAGAGCTGGGTGAGCCGGGTGGTTATCCAGGGAACCAGCTCGAGGTGGTGCCAAACATAGCACCAACCTAGCCTAACGTAATCTAGATATGATCAGAAAAAACTGGGCATTATAGTCGAGTTGCTAAGCATAGCAATTGTTTGTTTTTTGATACTAAAATTAAATTTACATATTGGTATGTTTTTTTTATGGTGAACAAAATATGATATATAGTTCCACTATTAAATATTTCTTTTACATCCACCATTTTGAAAAAATGTTCACTAAAACAGTTTTTTGTAATTATTTCGTAAACCGTTTATTATATCAAAGTGTTTGTAATAACATAATATAAAAAGGGGAAAATTTTCTACAAATAAAATTTGTATAGGTTTATTTGCAATACTAACCATTTTCATACAATATCGCAGTGAAATATTTGGAGTATGATTACCATTTGTAAAGTTTCCCTTCAAATTATTTTCCTATCATGCTCAGGTTACGTCAGATTTGGGGTTGCTAGGTTTGGGGATTATTCTTTTTGTCGTGCCTAGGCTACATTATGCTTGATGATAATTTTCATATTTTACAATTAGTCACCGGTTATACAGGGAGATGACCAAACGCAATCCTGCCCGGGCACAAAATTTATCTCGTGCCACCTCTGGAATTAAATACATTTTAAGGATTTCTCAATTTTGTAAATAGTATTATTAGCTATGCGAGCTTTAGACTTAGCATATGACTGGGCCTATTATAAATTGTAAACATTGAGTACCTTTTTGAACGAATCCAATAAATCTCAAATAAATCTCCAACCATTAATATGCTACATAAAATCTCTGCGTATTATTTCTAAAATATAATTCATGAATCATCTAAGGGATGCGCAAATATAAATAAATATAAAATATATATAATTGATATAATATGCATTATACATATATATTATATATATGTATAATATGCATTATACATGTATATTATATAAACATATATGTATAATATGCATTATACATGTATATTATATATACATATATATATATACATATATATACATATATATACATATATATATACATATATATACATATATATACATATATACATATATATACATATATATACATATATATATATATATATGTATATACATATATATATATATATATCAGCCATGAACTTAACCTCAACGTCTAAAAATATGAATGACATGTGTGAACAAACAAACATTTTCCCATATGGATGAATATATTTAATTACACAATTATTTTACTAATGTTTTAGAAATGTATATTAAATACGTATCCTGTGTTAATCCTATCCAATGCGCATTTATCTTATATTTTCATAGCGACTTAAATGGATACGGATTTTCATGCACACATCAAGATAGATAAAAATTCATTAAACTTTTAAAGAATACGCATACATCTGAACACAAATTACCCTTGGAATAGATTCCCCCACTATAAATGTATTTCACTCCCCAATCGACTCTGATATTCTCGAACATTAATTTTACAGATGTCCTTGTATCAAACCCCAAATAGCTTCTCGTGTCACCACCAATTTTCAAAAGTTTCCTGACAGAGGATTACTCCAATCAGCATCTATGAACATCAATATTCCAAAAAGTTTAGGTGGGAGAACCTCTTCAAAAATCTTCTAAATTTGTCTAATTTATAAAAATAATTCAAGCCAAAAACCCTTTAAATAGCTTTCATGGGCATCCCTTTTTCAAAACGGTAATGGGGCACCACCATACTTGGAGTATTATAGTTAAAAAAAATATGACGATGGAACTCCAAATATCTTCTAAGAATATCCAATTTTCAAATATTCCCTGCGGGAGATTCCCTGGACATTCCTTTTGCTTGGGTGTCAAAGGCCCTCAATTTTTTTTTCTAACTGCTGCCCCCCGCTCCCTTTAAAAACCAGTTTCCACAACTAGGCCTACTGCCCTAAAATTATCCGAAATAACTAATTTGAACCATTCCGATATATTATTTAAAGAGGGTAGGGTTTATATCTTCAATAATTCGAAGTTATGAAATAAGGCATAGGGCTAGTAGTATTAGTAAGGTTTGGAATAGTCTTCTTATAGCACATAACGAATTCATCAATACAAGATAAGCCAGTTGATAAAAAATAATTATATATATTATAAATACTAACATTTTTGGTGAAAATACTTTATATATAACCGTTCACATCAATTGTAAAAACATTTTTATGGGCAGATAAGAATCGCTTGGGATATTAACTCTAGTACCTACAAAAGTTCATAGTTATGTATTAACACTATTAACACTTAAACCAAAAGTTAAAATCAAATCACCCCGTTCCTTAAATCTAAGTAAACAATTTTTTCCGCTATCTGGATTAAGGGATAGTAATTATTTAAAAGATACGCTTTAATACACTGTGAACATATTACTCGATATCACAGGATAAGCGTGGTTTTAAATATAGTGGGCTAAAAAGATTCATTAAATTTTCAGATGGAGAATGAATGAGGACAGGCCACTCCTAGCTTAAACAGAATGTTGCTGGTTTCTATAATGATAATATTTCTCGTTTAACGTGTTTGCTATATAAACACCTCCGGTTCATTGATAATTCGCATAGTTATGATTTATTGGCGAGTTAATTCACTTTTGTCCTATGGAGTGGCTGCTTCGAGCAAATCGATAATGTGGGAAATCCCCCTCCCTTCTGATGGTGACGTCAAAGAAACGCGTTTACTCTTCGCTCCAGCCTACCAGTGAGGACTGAGTTTGGGCGGGAGCCACTCACTAAGGTTAGAACAAGCTCTTTTAACTTTTACAAGTTTCTTTAAATTAGAAGAAAATGAATTGCTTATATACGCCATACAGCCCATGTGGAAAAATCATATATGGCCATAACTGGTCCAGATATGCCCAGATATGCACAAATCTGGGCCAAATATGCCCAGAACTGGGGACAGATCAGAATGAACATGTTCTAGGGCAAATCTGGCATTCCCAGATCTGGCATTTTTCCACATGGGAGTGCTCGTTAAATTCTCAAATAGTTGTAGTGGACCAGACACGGATTCAGGAAAGTTAGAAAATTAATACAGAAAACAAAATGAAAGTTCTAATTTTAGAAAGAAAATACAACACAGATAAATTGTATAAAATTTTTAATCTTTTTATGTGCAGACACCTCTTAAGCCGGGTACACACATGCGTTATTCGTCCAATATTAATCAATGTTCGATATGACTCACGCTTGTGTGGAAAAAATATTCGTTTTTATTTACGAATATTTGTCGTGCCTAGTGAGTAACGAACATTGCTCCGCATAGAGACGGTATATTGCCACAAATCAAAGAAGAATAATCATCGCCTGAGACCAGTTCATCCACGAATACCGAATATAGAGTATGTGTGAACAGCAGGAGCAGCGGGGAGGAGGGGGAGACTCTGACCCTCTGGAAATAATTTGCCCCTCCCCCTGGAATAACCCCCACCCCCTATATATATTTCAAATTCTCTGATATTATTGAACATGAAGCTGAAAGATGGCCTTAAATTAAGCTCTAAATGACTTCTAGATGCATTCTTTTGTCAAAAATTTGCCGCAGAAGACCACTTCAAATAACTACTAAACTAGAGGCACTTAACTGGCAGAAAAATTTGGGGGAGGAAAGCTCTAAATAGCTTCCAGGGTCATCCAAATTTCAAAAATGTCTAGGGGAGGACAGTTCCAAATTCTGAATTTGCTGAAATTTCTTAAAGAATTCAATTTTCGAAATTTGGTTGGTGGAAGTCCACTTCATTGATTATTTTCTAGAGTTATCTAATTATCGTTAAGTATTAAGGTTAGGATCACTCTAAATAGTTTCGAGGGGCATACAAATTTCAAAAATTACTAGTTGAGGAACACTTTAAATGGCTCATAAAAGAATCTGATTTTAAAAAAAATCAAGGCGAAGACTACTCATAGCTTCTAGAGTGAACCATTTTTCAAAAAAATTATTGAAGGAGGGCCACTTCAAATAATTTATAAAAACCATATGATTTTAAATAATTGGAGAGAATGACCACTGTTTAAAACATACATAAAGATCAAATATAAATGAGAAACTATTAAGTGAGTTTAAACAGAAATCTAACATTGTAAGTAACTTTGTTATTTATAATTATGACCCCCCTATGAAAATGATCTGGATCCGCGCCTGTGTAGTTCCACTATAGTTATACCAGCTGCTAGCTTTGTGCGCATTTCATAGATCTAATAAAATTGCATATTTTAAGAGAATTAAAAGATATGCTGTAATCTAAAAACTGCAAGGGGGGATTCGTGGGCTGAAGAAGAACCTTAACCGAAGTTGGCCAAGAAAGTCAATGAACTCTCCCCCTGAAAATATTTGAATATGGGTGCCTCTAGTCTAGAATAGGGGCTCCAAAACGTTTATGATTTCCCCGTAATCCTATAATATTTTGAGGGAATTTCACTTCCTCTTAATTCAATATTATCTCTTTTTCGACTTAAATTCATATCTTTGTTTGAACATACAACTTTACGACTACTACATATTCTGACATCTTAAAAGTACACCCAAATTATGTACAAAACACACCAAAATGTGAAACTAACGGTTATTATCATCCACTTAAATTTTAATGGAGTATCAAATCACAGCACACTTCAAATTATCACAATACTCAAGTAATTAGATATTTAAATACAAATATCAGGGCTAAGAGTGATTTGAATACATGCCTCACTTGGAACAAGAATGATACACCTTATTCATTTGGCCGAGATTAATTAAATGCGTATAGTTCACGCAGGTAGAATTTTCATA
Source organism: Timema douglasi (assembly GCA_901482245.1). Classification (NCBI taxonomy): domain Eukaryota; kingdom Metazoa; phylum Arthropoda; class Insecta; order Phasmatodea; family Timematidae; genus Timema; species Timema douglasi. Next base: position 18,248 of record CABEEJ010000273.1, read on the forward strand.
TTTCATTTATTTGAGGTATTTAACTAGGCTTACAGCATACGACTTATAATCTAACTTAAATCTAGACAGACTCAACACCCAGCCATTAATTTATTAATATGAAAGGGAAACTCAAATTTTAGCAATGATAATTATTTTTTTCGGCCATGCCTAGAATCAAACCCGGAACGATTAGCTCAGTGAGCAGACTCGCTACGGACTTAGATATAATGTCGGACTCGCAAGTAGCAATACGCAAAGCAAAAAAAGCCATAAAAAGAGTAAAATGAAGTAGTACATGGATCAAACGTCCATCAGAACTTGGTGGGAGGAATAAGGATTGTCCAACTCACGTTGCAATAATTTGGATCCTAAACTATTTATTAAATCCTGTCGCACCTCACACAATGCTCCTTGGAACCAAACGAACCTCTTAATAATGTGAGAATTTATGCTTCAAAAGATATTTAGATCCGTAAATTGTAAGAACAGTAACAAAGGGGGGATTTTATCCTATTAGTACTATTTCGCTACGTCAATTTTTTTTAGCACCACGTCCTACTATCCGTTTGGGAAGGTTATATTTCAAGGAAATGTATCTGAATTTGTGTTGAGGGAGAGTGGAAAACCATTTTGGGAAACAAGACTCAGTACACCCGATCGAGATTTGAACCTCAACCTCCCCGTCATCAGCAGTATAGTCTACGGCGAGAGTTGCGTGTTAGAGCATGCGACCACAAAGGTGGGTCATTGGTTTATTGCTAGGACATTTACATTTATATTTTGCTGTAAATATATATATAAATGTGTGTCTGTGTGTAAATTATGAACTAAAAAACAACAACTAAAAGAACTCGGTTAAAAATTCAAAAATACTTAATACTAAAGAAACAATAAGTACTCAGCAAGCTCTTGGTTGTAAGAACCTGAGCTTATTGACAACTATTTTTTGGCGAGGGACAACGGGGAGTATGGCATCGCCATAGACATTGGAGAAGATCATTAGAAATTCTCGAGCTCAGCCAGCTGTTTTAAAGGAGCAGTTCCAGGGCTTCATAAGCCGGTAGTAGGTAGATCCTTTCGGAAGAAGAATTACTTAAAATACGATATTCTTGGAATAGTAACAAAATACTAGTTTTCAAATTAATAATTTATGGATTCATTATACATGTATATTTATCCACAGTTTAAACATAAGTATTTGCACAGTTTGCACAGACACATTGATTTTTTTTTTTAAATTCCAGGTAATCATGAGTATGTGTCTCATGACAGGCACACCCAAAGAATACAACAATCATTTAGTACGGTATATGTAGCAATTTTAGTATTATATAATAATAATAATAATATTATTATTAAATTTTCATATTTCTGAATTATGAATTTATATTTCTTATTCCTATAATACTTTACAGATATATATATATATATATATATATATATATTCTTAATGATAAAACTATTTTTGAAAGTTATTTGGAATTTCAATCAAAATGTGCTATTTTTTTTAACCAACTTTTGACATTAGAGTTCATATATAAATGTTATGATGCGCCACATATACTTTCTCTTTAATCTTAAAATAATTAAAGCTCCTCGTAAGATTTGTGAAACAAAATAATACACATTGTTGCGGAAACACTCTACAAAGAGCATACAAGATATACATAACTAATAACTAATATACACAGTTAGAGAAAGATTGAGAAAAGAGGAACATCTATTTTCACCGTAGAACATAACAACCAATTTCATATATCAAAGATATGCATAAATATATAGTCTAGATATGTATATATATACATTATATAGTCTATATATATATATATATATGTGTGTGTGTGTGTGTGTGTGTTTTTATAGGACAGAAACTATTGGTTTTATAAAATACATTTCAAATAAAAGTTTTTTATGTTCATTATTACTAAAACTTTAAAACTAAGGTACCTGAGGCAAATAAGGCCCAGGGTCTAATAGGTCCCGCTTTAAAAAAAATTACATTTATCATCAGTTGCGCAGATTGGGTTTTTTCCACACACACTGAAGAGACAGTACAATGACAACTCAGTGGAATGATATTTACTAGCAGCGCCCTCGTGTCAGTTCTGCCACGATCTTTGTGTGAGGTTATTGTGTCTCTCCGTTTTATAAAATTATGACGTTAAAATTCTTAAGTTTTATTTAATATCTTGTTCTTTTCACTTCGATTTAAAGTCTTATAATTAAGAGTGTTTTAATTGATTTGAATTCATATTTTACGTGAAAATAGTTGTAATTTGACCTATTATTCAGCGGCTAATAAGGCCCAGTAAAATTGTTGGTAGGCCTTACTAAACCCTTAAATGAGACCTTTTACATTAGTTTACAAAACGGGATGTAGTACATAATCAAAATATGTTAAAGCTTGAAAACTTGTATCAAACTGTTCATAAATAAATGTTGCTTCTTTCAGGTTGGGTGATAAAGAAGAAAAAAAGTTACTTTTATTATCTCTAATTTAAACATCTAAATTTCGTTTTTCCATTTTTCAGCTTGTTAAACTTTCTTTATAAATATTTGTCATATATTTCTTGATAACATATATATTATTTAGATTAATTCAATGTTTAATATATGCACGATATTTGATTTTTTTAAATGATTAAACCATATGTTCTAAAAAAAATTATATAAAACTTCAATGCTAAGGGGAAAATACGTGAGAATAGACCTGAGTGTTTTAGCAAGGAATAGAGAAAAAGAGATGAGTGCAAAAGGATTAAACTGCTATAACTTGTGATTTTATTTTTTTGTTATTGATCGTGATAGTCACTTATTTTGTTGCTATAGGCCTCTGAAAATGTCATAAGTCAAGAAGAAACGGGGTCTTTGTTCTGATGAAAGTCTGAAAGCCGCTATTAAATCTGTGCAAAGAGGACAACTTTCTCAAAGTGCAGCGTCAGAAACATTTGAAGACAGAGAAGACGACGAAAAACTTAAGAAAGATTGTGCTAACAAAAGAATAGCTTGGTAGAAAGAATGGTAAAGTTCGCTTCAATGAGTGTCCCCTTAACTCCAAAAGCTATACAAAGGAAAACTTGTATATTTTGGGAACAAAAAAAAATTAAGAATAACTTAAATAAAGAAAGTGGTCTCTTGGGAAAAGATTGGTTTAAGTTGTTTTTTAAGACAAATCCAAACATTTACAAAAGTAGAGCCCAATTTTGGAATCCTGCACGAGCTCAAAAACTAAATAAAGCCATAGTGAAGCAGCACTTTGATGGAGTCGAGGAGCTTCATGAGGAGTTAGACATTAATAATCATCCAGAACGCCTCTACTACATGGATGAAAAGGGATGTCGTCTAACGATACATAGACAGCAGTCAGTCTTAGCGCCAAAAAAGGTTATCGAAGAATATATATGGTTTATTCAGATCATGCTGAGAGTGTCACTATTGTTGTGTTACACCCTCTCTGAATACTTTTATTTTCGGCCATGAATATTATAACAGGGAGTGGGAGTAATCTATGGAACAAGTGACAAGGGAAATTATTAGCAATATTTAAAAGCAACAATATGAACGGTTTATTCAAAACAATAACAATAGGGCAGAAAACTTTACATAGTCTCATTATATCAAAATGTGTTATGTTGAAAATCAAACAAATAGATACTTACTTTATATCTTTAAATTGCGCAGATAATTTAAAATAAATTTATAAACTTGTAATATATCCAATATTCAAACGGGTCAGTCTTTAAGAGACAGAACAACATTACGGGTTGTATTTATTCCAATAAATCAATAATAATAATATGCATCAGGATGATACACAACTACTATATAAGGGCCTAATGGGTACCTTGAAACTGTTACAAAATTGTCTTTTTATTCAAAGAATAAAGACTTCAAATTACGTTAACTTTACCAGTTAATTTTCTATAAGAGAATTTACATAACGCGAGAGTTTGGCTAACATACTTTAGTCAAACTCCCCCGGGACTATCAGATCCTGACTCATTATTAGGAAATTAAACACTAACTCTATTAATAAATAACAAAGTAAATATCATATTTAGAACAAACTTTAGAAAAAGATTATTAAATATACAAAAGTTAATTAAATTCATAATTAATCAAAAATAATAAAAAGTTACTTTACTATTTTTTAATGTGCAAATAAGAATAAAAAATATTACTATGATGTTTACAAAAAATAAATACTATTATCCACAATTCCAAACATTTTACTTTTCCCTCGTTCAATTTCAAGACAATTAATAATTGTGGCTATCTAAATGATTAAATACTCCAGAAGACTCTAGCGCCCAAGTGGCAACATACAAAATATAGAGTCTCATTTTATATTGAACGATCTGATAAATAAATAGTTATATTTAGAAAATATAATATTTATAACACATAAAATGGCTGAATCTAAAAGTTGAAAATAATTCAGAGTCCAATAAATAAATCGCCATAATTACTGTTCCGATGAAGATATACAATACAAATGTTTTATCCTGACACTGTCCAGGTCTAGGACAATTTTGCTTCGTCGATCGTTGTAATCAAGATAGTCATTTTGGCATACATGCACAGTACATTATATTGTGGGTTTCGTCGCAATAGAATGAAGGTGGGAGAACTGAACACACGCTAGGTGACGTCAATGGTGGCATCCAAAAGTCATATTGACATATTGTTGATACTGTTCCATCAGATTTTCAGACCATCTCTTCAATCACCTGATGTTATGAAATAGTTCATCTTCTACCATCAGAGGGAAGGTGAATAGTTATTCTCTAGTCGTCTCCAATGTTGGACGGCCCATTACACGTTAGTAGAACAGGAATGTGTGGACTACAACTTGTAGGAACATCGTATCTCGTCCGGCCCACTCGTCAATCTAGGATGCTAGGTGTAGTCCAGCCTTGGTGGTTGCTAGTTTCAGAAGATTCAATTGGTAAGTACATGAACAGCTTCATTATATTGAATTGGATTATGTAGTGAAAATATATTGTTCAGCAGTGTTTTATTATGTCGTACAAACCTACGTGAACTACAATAGAGAAGATTACCATTGTAGGGATCCTATTAGTGTCGGTATTATTGGAGCGGGTAGTATGATTTACTGAGAGTTATGCGTAAATGTCAGCATGGGGTGGGTCCTATAGTAACATAATGTAATGTAATGCTACAGTTGATTGTGTAAATGCAGTAGTATGATTATCTTCAAGGTAAGAGGCATAAGTATGAGTTCAATGACAAATTGCCTGCTGAGAGTTTATTAAGAATGTCATCAAAGGGGAGCATGAGTACATCATTATTCATTGAATTCATTAACCATCTTGGAGAACATGAAGCTCCTGGAAAATGTCTCCCAATTTTTGATGGGGCATCGTCGCACTTAGATTATCTCATAGTTGACGCTGCAGAGAATAATCATATTTTGTTGTACTGTCTTCCTTCAAACACCACTCACGAGCTACAGCCTCTCGACAAAGCTGTCTACAGCTCATTCGAGCACCATTGGGACCAAAAACTCTGGTTGTTCATGTACCAAAAGCCTGATAAAGACTGACCAAAGCACGTTTCAATACGGTCCTAAGTAAAATCTGGTCAAAGAGTATGACCCACGGTAATATCATCAGTGGATTCAGAGCAACTGGTCTGTATCCATTTAATCCTTACGCCATTCCTGAAGAAGCGTTTGCACCATCTGTATTCACATAAATTCCGGAGCTGCATTCTCAACGTATGAGAACTGAAGAAAATACTCAAGATATTTTATCAATTCCGACCAATTCTAGGCTACGTAACAGTGCTTTTGCTCTATCTGCACGAGCAGACCTTCTGGTATCAGACATTCTTTTCAAAATGGGCAAATGAACACCATCATCAGATAATGCAGCACAAAGGAGATCCCCCCGATAATAGAAGCAGAAAAAAAATTGGACATGCTTTCTACAAATTGAAAGAAACGCAATGCTTCTTCACAACTTTCAGCAGCACATTTTCCTACCAAAGAGAGTGAATGTGTGAAACATGGAATGAAATCTGCAAACTCTTTCAGTTCTTTAATTTGTACTTGTAAGCCACTATACTTGTCACTCATGTTGCTGGTATTATCATAGCTCTGACCACGGCAGTCTTTTAAATCAATATGATTTTCCTTTAAAAAATCAAGTAAACTTTGAGCAAGCTGTTGAGCACTATGACCTTCCATATCCAAAAACTTAACAAATCCTTCAACTGGTCCAGACAGCAAAACATAGCGCTCAGTAAAAGTCAGCTGGTCCACATTATATATATCTGGAGTAGAATCTAATGAAATAGAACAATACTTGTATTTCTTCAATTCGCCTATAATGTTATCCAGTATGTTGGATCCAATCAAATTGATAAATTCCTCACATATTGTTTTGGATAATTATGATTGACGTCCCTTTCCTTTGTTTGCATGAGTGTTTATATGCTCTACCAGAAAAGGGTCAAACTTGGCCCGCAATTCTAACAACCCCGAGTAATTTCTATTATGAGGAGGGCCAATAGTTTCATCACTACCACGAAATGAAAGGCCTCGCTCTGATATAAACATTATAACTTCAATTATTCACTCTAGAAGTGTGCACCAATACTTTTGTTCAGTCTATATTTCTTTTACAAGTAGGGAATCGACCCGTTCACCTTCGTTTTTGCGCATCAGTAGTTAAATTAAAGCTTGATTATGTGAAGAACAATCTTCATATCGACGTAATGGATTGCTTGCATTTTTCCAGTTATTAAACCCCTGTTCACAAATGTTTGTTGAACATCCTGAACTAGTAAACTTGCAAGAGAAACAGAATAGGTTTCCTTTGCTTTCTGAATAGCATAACCAATTTCTTGCATGTTGCTTGTTTGTAGTTTTATGGACATATTTGAAATAAAATTTCTGACAGTGCCGAGGTATTTTTTCCATGGCCATACAATCGAATTGATGTAGACAAGTCACTATCAGCATGTTAACATTCGTCACTTTATTTGGAATTCCAAAACTCACAATCACAATCATCTAGTTTGTTTGGCCATTCACCAATGTCATTAGAGTACTTGTTATTTACACTTGTTAGTTCACATTCAATGGAGACTGGCTGCTGTTGTATCACCCCTCCTGGCACACTAGAACTAGTTGATTCTACATTTCCATCTTCATCCGTTTTTACATTATATCCATCTCCATGAACATCAAAATATTCTATTAACTTACATGCTATTGATATCACAATTTGTTCTTTACTTTCTTTTTGTTCCTTCGCTTTAAGTTGTGCACTCCCAGAAGCATCAGAGCGTCCAATATCTCTACCTCTAATACTCAATGCTATCTGCAAATGGTAGACTAAAGACTGCAATGAAATATTTATTAAAAACATATAAGCTACTTTGCATATATAAACTGTTTGTAACTGTCAACGCAATATTTAAAATATCATTAGGCCTACTAAATTACCTCCAATTTAGAAAATGTAGATGTCTTTATAAAGCTCAAAATAATTGTTCACTCTAATAACAACAAACTGTAAACATTTATAAACTTTATGATTGATTGATTTAAACTGCAAACAGAAATAATAACTAACAGTCGTTTACACGCTTGATTGAAAAAAATTAACAGACTACTGACAGACTACAAAACAGTTTAAACGTTAGCAATGTAGTACAGTAACAAATGTTGATTTCGCTAGTCGACACTTAACATAAACATGTAAACTTTAGGAAATAAGAAGGTAGCTAAGCTAAGACCATATCAACAGTTTATGTTACAAAAACTAGATAGTGCTTAGTGGTATCAACAAATACTAGTGAACAATCACAAATTTATGTAATTGATTTGACTATGAGCGCGTATGAATGACACAACAACCAACTAAGAATAGTGTTCTGAAAATTATCTGTTTAGTGGTTGTTAAAGCTCATTTCATTTGGGATGTACAGATTAATCCTCACAGTATAATTCAAATTTGTTTGTTACTCACCTTGTAGTTTGCAAACCAATAAGGACACAACGCTTGCGCACGACACAGTAAGGAGCCAAAACAAACAGAGCCCGCAATGTGATAGTATCATTCAGCATGCCATTCTCTCAACATATGAATAACAGCGTTTCCAGATTTTCAGAATACGCTGGGATGCCATTTTCACCATACAGCTTATAAACATTTTTTTTTTTCAAATTTTACATTTTTATTTTTTATTTTCCTTGAAAACGTGGAGCCCTGTGAAGCGTGGGGCCCGTAGCATTTGCTACTGTGTTAATCCGGCACTGCTTCTGGATTGAATGTTAAAGAGCGTCCCATTATCTACGATTCCAAATATTCCGACAGTGAACCCGAGCCTTATGCCTGTCAGCTAAGACATTCACATCGTCCACTTCGAATCTACAGCTCATCATCTTCAGATTTCGACAGTGAAATTATTGAGCCAGTGCCAAGATTGGAACAGACATCAGAAGAGGTCGCAACAATAGCAGTAACTGTAAGAACATCGCCTAATCCTAGACCTGGTATTTCAGATAGAACCTATGATGAGATTCCATTGACAAATCTAAAAACAAAGGATTCTTTGAAGTCCCCGTTTCACGAGCTAATACCACCGCCAAATTATGCAGTTGTGAAGGCAAAACCATGAAGAAAAGTATTAAATTATCAAGGCCAGAGAGTGACTAAAGAACTTTTCAAAGAAAAGGATAGTAGGAAAAGGACGCTTGCCACTTGAAACAGGAAAAAACAAAGACAAACAAAGGAACAAACAGATTGCAAAAGGGCGGATGGTATTGCCATGGATGCAGAGAAGAAAAGGTCGCTGATATGAAGCAATGCTCACAGTGTCTTCAATGGTACCATGAAGAGTGTGTTGATCTCACTAAAGAAGACCGTGACGTATTTGTGTGCTGTTTTTAAGCTGGAATTATGATTAGAAATGATCTCAACTCAGTTCCTATAAAAAAGTGCCAAATAATTGTAATTTTATTTTAGAAATATTTGACGTCGTTCATGGGCTTTATTAAACTACCATGGTTTGGTAAGGCCCAAATATAGTGTTTTATCAAGAGTTGGTTACACTTTAAATTATTCTAAGATTTGTTCTTATTTGTGTTTTTTTTAATTAGTAATAAGGTAAACTTTAATATGAACAATATAATTTCCATTAATCTTAACACTCATATGCATTATTCGATTTTTAAATAAGGTGGTCCTTATTTGTCTCAGGTACCTTATGATTAGCATTTCCTATCTCAAATATTTGCTGAGATATGATCAAAATGGGTTATTTCCGCTTATGTAAAGTAGCCTTAAAGTAATTTACATCAGGAAATGAGAGCGATAATTTTGTTTTTATTGCCAAACAATGCTTAGATAAAAAAATTAATTAAAATAGTTGGAGCAGATTTCTACAAAATGGATTTGTTCTCTTCATGCCCTTCAGTAAACTACCCTTAATTTTAGGGTTAGATATCTGATTCCGAATACTATTCGGGGAAACCTTACTAACTGAATTTAGGATCTGGAAAGAATTCTTAGAGCCCAATCTGTTTAGCGACATCAAAGATTGGGTAAGATATAAAACCTTGTCAGTAGGCTCCATCATCACCCTCTCAAAACTCGAAGATAAGACTCCATTCGGACCACACAGTTCGGCGTATTTGGGAAAAGGTTTCCGTAGACTTCGTTAAGCCTCTCCCCCACTCCTCTCAAAGGAATACCTCTATTATGATCAGGATGGATGGATTTTTCAAATATGTTTTGTTAATACCACTTAGGAATATGAAAGCTACGACCATTGATAATAGTCTCTAGGAGAGTGTGGGAACTGTTAGGAGCCTCTCGGGTCATTGAGTGATAGCTGGCATTGTTTTAGATTTAAGACATTTTAAAACGTGTTTTTTTGGGGGAGGGGGGAGATTAGACACGAATCACGTGGATCAATTTAATCGTAGTATGCATTTTGCGCTTACTTTTTTACACCACCAAGATCATTTTTACTGGGACAGACATCTTAACTTTCTGAATATGGCGTTTAATTCGGCGTTCCACTAGTCGATTAGGGCTCCTTCCACTTCAGTCTTACTCAATAAGGTTTTGAACCATCCCCTACATGATATATGGGATGTTAACACACTTTAGATTGGTGCAATTGCCCGTCTGTATTCTGAAAAATGTAAGCTGGCATTCGCAAACTTGCAAATATCGCAGAAAATGGTTGCTACCGCAAATAACTGGGGACGCAGACGCGTGTAATTTAAAGTTGGAGATAAGGTTGTGTGTGTAAGTTTCCCACAGAGCTAGCTATAGTAGTCTTGAAGCATGCCACCACCACCACACATGTGTTAAGGATATGGACGCAACGCGTCAGGCGCATCCTTGTTATTTATGAACATAACCTCATCATTAACACCAAAGATGCAGTCCATGGTGATGTATGGATCCGTCACTTACTTGTGGATTTCCTGATAATCGCTTACAATTGCTACGTGTGGTAAATAAGGTCTTTGCCTAAACTTTCCCCACAGTGAATTTAAGAAGAGTTTAGCCGATATGTGGAGACCAGGGTTTTTACTAACAGAATCGAAATCCAGTTTTAACCCTTCCCTATCATCATAATCTTGAATATAAGCTATCTTTTCTTCTTGTGCCTGTACACCACTCTGGCCATCCATTGGCGTCTTGTTTAATTTTCAATAAGTATCAATGTACCCGTGATAAAACCACCAGAACGTGTCTGAAGATCGTAAACAAATACTTAGTACACCCACACTTGGTTAACTCCTTCATCATTGTAGCCTTTTTCAATGTCCTTCTGGATATCGTCAATCCCCCATACACCTGTTAACCAGCGATCTTTCTCGTCGTTGTGCTGGCATGTGCCTTGGTATTTCTTCTCCCCGCATTTTATCCACAAGATGAACATTAACTTGTCGTGCATCCGTGTAGGCAATAAGGGCATGAATAAATCCCGCGGAGGCGTCACTGTAACTTTGGCTATGTCTTTTACTTGATCTATAGAAGGAAAAATTTGATTCCATGTTAATTTTGGGTTGGCCGATGAATATTTTTTTGTACTTGCAAATGAAAGGATACAACGAGCAAACACCTAAGTAATTGATCTTCTCTTCACAAGAAAGGCCTGCTTCGTAGAAGTGTTTGAGCCCCTGGGACTGTGGGGCTCCTTGCTGCACACCTTGTGCTGGAGTGTATATTGTTTCAAATCCTTTTTTGTGTGTTTAACCGCATTATATTTACGGCCGTGTAGTCAGCATTCTTAAACTTTTCCACGCACAAAATGGTCGCTTCATAGCGCGTCTCCATGGTTTCGTGGGGGCTCTTTTTGATAGGGGTGATCCTGTCAGGATAAAAAAGATGTCATCCGTGCCAATAACATCCCCAGAACTGGAAAATGGTGTTGGTATCTCCAGCTTTAAAAACGCCATCTAAACTTAGCCCAATACATATTCCTCACGGCCGTAGTCCACATGAAGGATAGATACACGGCGTTAGTGGGCCTCCTAGCAGAACCACTGTACAGCGACGTGAGGCTGTTGGTCTGCACACAGGTAGCCAAAGTTAGGGATGATATGGATGGTATTACCCTTAAGATGACTTCAGCGGTGAACCAACATGGCCGCTCCTACCATCGTACTTTACTCTCTGAAAGGATCAACATTTGCTTTTTCATAAGCATATCTATGAGTTTCTGGCAGGCTTTCCGTAGGATCTCTATAACTTTCATGCAATACAGTTCTAACTCACGGTTAACAACAAAGACATAATTTTCTTTTATCAGCACGTCATACCACTTATCAAAGTGGTCCTTTCCCTCAACTGACATATCACCGATGCCTTAGTCCTTTTGGGTGGCAAGGGACTCCTAAGCACCGCGTTTTCTTAAAAAATGGGAGAAATGTCCCTTGGCCAAGGACTCGTCCAAGCCAAATGTTTTGGGTATCTTGGACAACGACATTGGGAGAAAGTTCAGGGAGTCAAATAAGCCCTTGGTATTTTGGGCTAGGTGTGTGATGTCCATACATTTTTTTGTTTGTTTTAATTCACTCTAGAAATCCGAAAAATTAGGCCAGTGTGGCATAACCTTTGAATATGCGAGTCCTATCGCCCCCACACTAGGTGCAATGATGGTCTTTAACATCGATATGAAGGCAGGCCTTGCAAAACATTTGCATGGCACAGTGGTTAGGTTTGTACATGTTACAAAAAATTAAAACGATTTCGATTTTAGCAGAAAGTCAGTTTTGAAAGGGCTTTGTTCCTAAAATCCTACTAAACTGTAGGAGTCTGATATGGAAAAATATCTTTAAAAACAGACTGCTTACAAATATCAGTGTATACTTTATTTTTATTTTCATGTAATCCATAGATCTCATATTAGATATGAAATTTAGTTGTCATTGCACGTGTACATAGCTTTATAAAAATTAAACTTGTAAATAAACCTTCTCAAAAAAAATTAAACTTAAAAGTAATGTTCCTGCACTAGCAATGTTCAATACAAAATATTATTTTCTCTGACTTAAAAATAAAACACTTTTGGAAGTACTTGGTAGAAAACCACTACTTATGGATGCACTCCCACATGTTCTGTAGGACAACAGGGTATCACCCCAAAAAACAATACTGTCCTTCAAAAAACAGTACACATGGTCATCCTACATATAGACAAACACAGACTTAATAATATGAGAACGTATCTAGATTTTTGATTAGGTTAAATATAATTGTATGTTTATCATGTTTTCATTGCACCTAACATATCTCTCTTATTCTACTATCTAATAAATAAACGCATAACAATTAAATGTATAAACTATGCGACCATTAGTACATATTATGAACTACAAACGCTGATCTTGTAAACATTTTAACAAAAATAAAAACCTCAATTACAGTAAACCATATATCAATTTAAAAAAGTAGTTCATACTAACAATAATAGCTATCCGTAATGTTTCAGCAAGGTATAATAGAATTTTGTAAAATATATACATGCGTGTATTAAAAATACTTTCATAATTTATTTTTGTATGACGATATTTAAGACATTCATTGAATATAAATTATAATAAAAAGCAGAGCAACACCTGAACAAAAAAAGATAGCTAGTATATTTTTAAATATAATCCCAATTCTTCTTTATAGACTTTAGTGGAAATCTATTTGACAACCAAAAAATGTCCACCGGTAGCTTTCGTTTACCCTAAAGTTTGTAAACAGACCTTAACTGGTTCCACCATGGTACAGCTCATATGGCAGGACTATAGTATAATCCTTTAAGGTAATATTGCTAACTTTCAGAATGAGTGTAATGTACCTAAATATGTTTGTATATTTGAAGTTGAATTTATTCTACAATGTGTATTAGTGATATTATCAAATAAGTATAACTAATAAGAGTAAATTAATATAAATACACGTGCAATGAAGTAGTAAAACTAATGAAGAATAGGGTGTTCAACCCTTTTTGTTAGCATACCCCAAAATATAATTTATCTTCAACTTTGTTTCCCCAAAGCTGTTGGTACATATTGCAAGCTAGGCATAATCCGTAATATCCAGTTCAAATAAATTAGATCCAATTCAATATATTTATGTATATTCGTAAAAAGTCAACAAAAAACCTATATTTACCACAACAAAAATCTACATCAAAAATAAAAAATACTGGTGTACTTTTAGCTGTTACATAGCATAGAGTTCATTTGAATAAAAACGGGCTGGGCCGGCAAATATTTATAAATCATCCCCAAAAATATAATTTAAAGATTTGTAGTGTTACATACTTAGCTGTAGCATATGTTTATTTACTTGTAATCTGTTTACAGTAAAAAAAATTGTATCATAAGAGTATTGTGTATACAAATTTCGAATAACTTGCAAAATGAAAATATTTGATAGTATTTACATTAAATATTTTCCATTCTGCATTAAATCGTTTGAATATGGTTAGAGCAAGAATGTATCTTCCTATAAATGATTCCAAAACTAAGGTAATAGTTTTAGATAAGGACGGATCAGGAAATAATTGTCAGATTAATATAAATTGAAAACTGTTAGAACTAATGAATAATTTTGTTTATATGGGCAAAAGTTCTGTAAAAATGGAAGGATGAATGGGGAAATCGATAGACGGTTAAATAGATCTTGGACTGTAGTTGGATCTATGTGAACTATTGCAAATAATGAAGTAGTATTTAAGAGGCAAAGCTGGCAGTATATAAAAGTGTGTTAACACCAACATTGTTTTATGTATGTGAAGCATGGGTTTGTCAGAAGAAACACAAAACAATGGTGAATGTGGTTGGTAAGAGATATCTCAGATAAGTATGTGGAAAAACCCTTTTAGACAGAGTCAGTAATGAATTAATTCTGAAGGAGTGCGGTTTGAAAGGGAATTCAATAAATAGGTCAACGTGAAAGAAGTGTTGAAGTGAAGGGAGTATGCAAGGAGGGAAATGTGGAGAAAGTTTGTGAAGATAGATTAGTTACGGAGTTTTTTTTAACTCTTTGAACTGTTTCTTGCTTACACTATAATGGAACGGCGTGATTAGGGATGTATGTTAGCATATACAAATAGTGTAGTTTTTTAATATTCCTTGACATAGGATATTATACTTGTCATGATTTATTTATACCAATTTGTTTTATTTGTAAAGTATTTAATGTATAAGAGTTAAATAAAACCACAGCTGTTGTAATTTTAATTTGTATATATTTACTAATTATTAAGTATTTTTTATTGGTTTCGTGCTGGGTTAGCTATTAATTTTTTTCTGAAATATGAATAACTTTGTGTAACTGAAGACATTTGATATAGTTTATTTTGTATTTGTAAAATGTTTCGCATAAATTTGATATCAACAACATAAAGTTTATTGTAGATACAAAAAATTATACTTTTTTGTTGATTTTTTCTTTCTTTTTCAAGGGCTCCTATGTAGTACGAATTTTTAGTTAGTGTTGTTTGTGTCGTTGCATATTACGAGTGTACGTGTCAAACACTTTAACATGTATAAAGTATTTATGCAGATATGCCACGGAGAACTGGGTACTAATAAGTAACAAGGCAAACAAATCAATGCAGTAGAAATTAAATTATTAATAACACTGGCAGGATATGGTTTATTGTATCAAAATATAAATTAGGATTTTCAGTAATAGCTGAAAGTACAAAGGTTACATGAAAAAGTTCATAAATACAGATATTAATGGCATATTCATCAATTAAGAATGGATTTAAGCCCCATTAAACTGCAAATAAAGATATATAAACCTCTTGATTAAAGACGAAAAGGGTGACTTAGAATGCACTAGACGGTTCAGATTCCTGGAGACGGAACATGCTGAATAAAAGAATAATCAGAGATGTATATGATTACTTTTTTTAGGACCCTGTATTATATCAAAGATTAGGAAATATTTCGCGGTGAAAAAATGCAATTGCATTTGAATTCATAACATTAATGTATACATGTTTTATAATATTATCGTTTTAGCATAAAATTTAACAAAGATGTTATTAAAAAGTTAACAAAATCCTATGTGAAATGGAGAAAGGATAGAACACCACTTTAGTGGTGAAACTACAATTTGAAATCAAACTCCCGGTCCATAGTCCAACAATCTACTGGATCACACTAACGCCCAAAGAGCTATGGCAGTACTTCTCCTCTCAATCATTATGGCATATATATAGATGATAATACAATAATTTTATTACATTTATTCTAATGAAATAAAAAAGATGTATCTTCTACAAAATTAATATTATCTTAATACATCTTTCTCCAGCACAGCTTACCAGATATTTGGGCTGGACGTATTTAAATTACACTAACATGGTTAGTATAAAGGGTGCACCATTTATAAAAATGTGCCCGTATATACATAGAAGGATAGTTAGAAACAATTAAGAAAATAACACCCTCATTACACCCAGCCAGATTGAAACCACAACATCCCCACAGCAGGTCAACCAGACTTGATGAGTGACATATAGTCCACCTGCCCACCAATGCAAGTAATTGTTATATTGTAGTATTATTATATTAGAGTGGCTCAAAAGCCATAGACAAAATATCAACTTTCATAAATTATTGATGCTCATGGATTTTATTGTTCTTTCGATAAGTAACAACTCACAAAAAAGTTACAAAAAAATTGGAATATATATAAAACTGCCATAATAGCCAATAATGAAAAGTAATCAAATATACAAACGATAGCGTTTTTGTATTTTAATTTGATTCGCATACGTTTTTAATGTAAATCAAATCAAATTTTAGCTACCCAAATGTGTACGATAATATTATAGAAGGCTATTTTTAATATTAAAAATATTGATGAGTTCTATTATTTTCAGATAACGAATAATATTGACTTAAAAGCACACTAAGAGTGTTATTTGTCTCGTTAGCGAGCCAGAGGAAGGTTTTGGTGCCAGAGTCTTACCGAGTTTTGAAGTCTTAAGAGTTTACTTTAATCATCACAAAAAGGCAAATATTTCTAAAAAAAATAATGCTATGGGAACAGTACTGAAGGATATCTGTGAGATTTGAAATAATCAACTAGAATTCCAATTTCTGAGGAGAGAAACATTGTACAAAATATGTATTAATTACTGGAAAAGTACCAAAACATTTGCCGTAAAATTAACCATATATATATTGTGCCCAGCTTGCCAGAATGAATAGCTTTGTAGTTTCAGTCAATCTCATTTAGATATTGCTCAACATAACACTTTAAACCTGATAAGACTTGAAGAAGACAATCACTTCTATATGGATCAAAAGTTTTAGCAAAAATATGTCATAGGTGGTGTGAAATTTAGCCAATAAAAGAAGGCAATGAAATCCCTGAAATTTACTTAACTATTGTAGATGGAAGAAATAAGGTAACGCAAGGCCAATGTCGTGTTACATATTGTCAAGTTATTTGACCGACGAAGAAGCCGATAAAAGTATATTCACCCTAGTGATGAACTAACTGAAGATACAGATATACGCTTTGAGATCACAGCTTCAAAGCCATCAAAATCTACACCAAAAAATGCGAAATTGAGTGCCTCAACTTTTTTTTCTTCTGGAGAACTCTGCCTCTCCATTGGACCGCATGAACATTAGAGACAGGAAAGCAGCTTCTGGTCCGACCACAGATACACAATCTTATGGGAATCCAAATGCAGCTAAGATTCCTTTATCTGTGAGCAAAATTCGAAGTTCAAGGACACAACATCGTTCCTAAAATACTGCAAATGCAAAAGCCGCATTATCTACTGATGGTACTTTAGTGATCCATTTTGATGGAAAACTAATCCCAGCTATTACTGGTTGGCCAACAAGGGAGGCTCAATTTTTCAGTATAATATCAGGCCACGAGGTGGAGAAACTTTTAAGAATTTCAAAAGTTGAACATGGAACAATAAAACAAGTTTTACGAGTAATCTTCAAGGAAATTCTTGACAGCAACGTTTAGGATCAGATAGTTGGAGTGTCCTTTGATAAGAATTATACTAATACAGATCACTTGAATGGAGCTTGCGTTTTTCTTGAGCAAAAGCTGTATAAACTATTTCTTTGGCTAGAATGTAAATACCACGTACTTGGGCATTATCTAGTTCAATGGGTGGCTAAGATATTTTGATATTTCATCTATTCCAAGAATTATGGCCTAAGATTAAACAGAGCGAATACAAACCAGGCAGTGACAGCTAGCTGAGCGTAGAGCTACAGTTACTGAATATTGAAGCAATGCATTTTGCAAATCATATGTTAGATAAAAAAATTCATAATCTACTTAGAGAAGAGTGCTGTTTGCTACTGGAGATCACTCGAAATTTTATACAATATATGTCTCCACATGGTATCAACTTTAGGGTTCATGGCGCTTCCCACCTTATTCAATGTATGAAAAAGTTGTTTTACGTGCTCTTTCGAATGCAGTTAAAGCTCACTAAACTTTAAATTAAATCCTTCCTTGAGTACTGTTTTCTCGTTGTGTTGATATACGTAAAAGCATGGACAGCGTTTCCGAGTGCCTGGGATGATCCAATTAATTACTTAAATCTAGTTTGAGCTCTTTAGAACTTCAAGATAACTTTTGAAGTTATTTCAAGAGGCAATCGCAGAGATAGGTAGTAATTTGTTTACTTGGATTTGGTAGAACGCTTACACGAACACACATTTCAAAGATGAGCAGATAGATAGGTTAAATACGCTGAGCAACCAATCACTAGACTATTTTGTTGGACCTGCTTCCCAATTATTTTTGAAAGTGTTGCAATTGGACAGCAATTGTTTGGCCAAAAATGTAGATTCGTCAAAGAAGAAAAAGAATTCAGTAATGACACCTATCCTGAGATCACTTATGGGATGCGCTCTCACCCCAATGAATTTTTACAAAACGCCTAATATTAGTATATTGCGTGAATGCTACCCACTCCCTGTATACTCTCTACTCATTGGCTACACTACTCAAATTTTGTAGATTCAGTGCAAAGTGCATTGTTGTTGTCCTGTTACAAGTAGTTAAGTGTGGTGTTTAAAAACTTGTACGTTTTAACTTTAGTGATTTTGGCCATGTTGTCACATCACTTTATATTTTGATATAGTATAGATCACTGTTATGAGATTTCCCTTACTCTTGTATAAAATCTTCATCTGAATCTGTCATGACCTTTAGGGCTAGCAGCTATACCTTCGAGTTTAAGTTTTGACATAAATTACTTGAATCAGGTCTTGAAGAATCCAATTGGGATATTTAGAAGTGTTATGGAGTGGAGGGCAAGGTGGTATAAAATCAGAATATGACAATTAGTTAGGTGAAAGTATAGATGAGATTGATGTCAGTAAGGACAATGAAATAGAAACTAACAGAAAAGAATCTGTCTTAGGGAGGAAGTCAAAGAAAGATAATGTAGCTTTGCCTTCATTTGCGGGATAAGAAAGTTAAAAACTTTTTCCAAAATGCTAAAATGCCCATCTGCTCAGAGCTCAGGAAAAAAAAAAAATCTTTCATTTGTGGATAACAAGACCGATTAGATAAATAATATAAAGAAAAAATTATGTTACTTGACTTGCATTTTACAATAAATATTTTACAGATAATTTTTATTTCAATTATATTTTCCCAAACCATAGAGTGAGAATATTTGATTTGTATTATTATCTTTATTATAATTATTATCTCAGTTAAGGATATATCATTGTTATTATATGACTTATTAAATGTAATTTATGTAGTAAATATGTACTTAAATATTATAACAGTTACTTGCCTTGGTGGGCAAGTGGACTACATGTCCGTCATGATGTTGAGGATAAAATCTAGCTGGGTGCAATGAGCAGGGGTGGCTCGTGAGGGAGGGCTCTGGGACGCCACCCTCCCTGCAAAATAAAGCAAAAGAAGAAACAAGGTGTATTTTGAAATTTATACCAATTTTATCAAATTATTTCATTAGATAATGAAAAGCATTTAAAAAATTACATTATATCCCTATTTTATTGAGGAAATTGGTAAAACCATAATCGCATCAACGCGTGTCAAATAGTGCACCTATGTTAACATGTGCTCCGTAGCTTGCTGTTCCAACTCCATCGGCACTGCATACGTCACAGGATGGGTACCATGACAAACTGACGTCAATGTCCTTATCTCAGCGCTCACCTATTACGTTATTTAGGCTGAGTTTAAGAGACATCCTGTAATAAACACTGCAGTAACTCGTTATTTGTATAATAGAAAAAGCAATGCTACTCTTTTTCATTCGAGTTTTCGATTACTTGATTGAAAATGAAAGTTTCTTATATTTAAAAAGCTAATTCTGGTTCTTTATCATTAGACTAAGTGTTTAAAATGAAAAACAATGTAAGGCCAGTGCTCAATTTGAACTTAGGCCCGGTACAAAAAAAAAGTGCAAAGAAGGAGAATTTACTTGCTATTTATATAAGAACTTATTCAATAAAAAAACGTAGATGTGTGGGTGTAAAGAAAGTAACTCTTTATTTTGTTCTGTGTGTTTATTATATGGTTAAAAAACACCATGAGTGAAGACCGATTAAATTATTTGGCCATGCTGTCTATAGAACTGTCAATGATTCGCGAGATACCAGACTTTAATGAACTAGTAATAGAAAAATTAATTTCAGACACAAACCGAAGAGTAGATTTTTGTTTCAAACGATAAACTTAATGATACAAATATTATTAAATTATATTATTTGTATAGTGTTCAAGATAGTGTTAAGGACTTATATATACATTTTTATTTACTGGTTAGTGTGTGTCTGTGGGGTGTATGTGTGTGTGTGTGTGTGTATTTAACGATGGACAGTCTTTGACTTTGAACCAAGTGAGCTGTTATACTTTCATAACTTTATAAGTTTTATTTACCTTTATTCACTTTATGTTTTTCATGTTTTTTAAAGTCTAGTTTGTAAGTTAAATACAGGATGGTATTAGGTTGGTATGAGATAATCTGTTATCTACCTAAATTGACAATTTTAAGAGAACATCCTCCCCTAAGGTTTACTCAAGAGCCACCACTGGCAATGATGGTGTTATTTCCTAAATTGTTTCTAATTCCCCTTCTACGTATATAAGTTTACACCTCTCATCTTTACCCTATTAGCGCATTATGAATACATATATCTCAGAGGGTTATACTGGATATCATATCTGAGGTAACTGCATGGCTAATATTGGAAAACAGCGTTGTCATTTTGTTATTTTGGTGTGGTCAATATTCCCTTAAACATGATAAGTCTCTCATTTGTCGATGCTACTAGTAGCTTTTTATTTCCCAAACACACCACCTACCGAAATAAGTGAAAGTAAGGAGATCCTGCAAGTGTTAGCTGAGAGAGAGAGAGAGTGAAGATAAAACTTTTCTCCATTAGACCTGGATTTCCCTCAGCGATGATATCAGGTGTAGTAAGATTCGTTGGAGGAAATCATACTATTAAATATTGTATTAATTTGGTAGGAGATTAGAATAGTATATTTCATAGGAATAGATACAATTAAATTTTAATGCTATTTATAAATTCAAATACTATTTCCATGTTCTACAACTTTATTAATACAATATAAAAATCAATCGCCAACATTTTACTGCTTTGATATTTCATTCTTCAAAGACACCACCAGTGTAAAAAATTTAAATCATTTAAACAAAATTTATTATTTCATTCCCCTAATAGATTCAAGCAATCAATGGTCAACATTATTACGAAATTGATGGTGTCTCCATTTAAAAAATATATAAATTCAAGGGAATACCAGAATATTTAAATGAGCTATCTATGAATATAAGAGGATGAGACGCTTTACTAAACGAAATAAATGATTTCGAAGTTAAATACGATGCAATCAATAAACTGTAATATATAAGCTGTAAATAATATAATTAATAATAATAAGTTATTTTAAACTCTCAACTCTCTTAATGAATGAATTTGATAAAAATATATATATACAATTTTGAATTGCTGCATTGATTCAAGTCACATAGAATTAGTAAATCCTGTAGATACGTATAAAGATAATGGATTTAAATGTGTAAGAAAAACTTTAAATAAATCATCTTTATGATTTAGATTAATTGACAGAGTTCAATTAATAAAAATATAAAGTAAAATCCTAAAAAAAAATCCATATATAAATACCATATTAGATGTATTAAATAACATTAAATTAAAACAAACTATTTCCTTCATATATTATTTAAAGACAACCTATATCGTATCAATGCGTAATGGCAGAGCCCAAAGTTTATTTTCCACCAATAACACATCTTTTTTTTCAAAATAACATGTATATTACACTTCGTGAACTTTGCTATTGAAAAATATAAATATTTCTATGAATTGAGATATTGACATTTGATAAACATATATTCATAAACAATGAAATTCAGATATCTCTCATAATTTTGAGCTCGAATCATCTATTTATTTACATAAGTAATGTTGAAACATAAATTTGCAAATAAGAACAATTGAACCACTAGTCGAGTATATATATATATATAAACAGAGAAAGATAGAGAAAGAAAAGCATATATGTGTGTGTGTAAAGAGAGAAGAGAGATCTACATTTATAAATATATCTGTATGTATACAAGTATGTGTATATGTTTTTCTAATTATGTAAATAGGATTATTATAAAGAATAATAGAGTGTAGTTTTCGTAACTTGATGATCAAAATGGTATTTGGGATATATCAAGTGTTAGTAATCACGTTTAGGTGACCTGGCGGTCTAGGGGTAAGGTGTTATACTTTTGAACTGGGGGTCCGGGGCTCAATCCTTAGTCCCGGCACAGATTTATCTCATTGCCAAACCCTTACTTCACCTCTGAAAAGACGTGTATTAATCTCAACTTGTGAATGTGGGGAATGCCAGGCCTCCACCGTGGTTTGGATTCCACGTTAAACTGTAGGTCCTCCATTTCATCTCACAATCAACCCTACCATTACACATTAGCGTAAGTGCGTATAAACCAAACGGGTAGTAAGACGTGGTGGTAATAATAATAATAATAGTAATCACTTTTAACGGTAGTTATTTATGATTACCAAAGTATATTTGTTAATGTTATGAAAACCTTATTTAGGTTGCTAATAAGTGTAATTATAAGGTGTTAATCAAAATGTAATAGTTATAAACTAGTATTTAAATGATGTTTTAAACAAACATTTTCCTAAATTAAAAATACTTCTGTAAAGGTACTGTTCGTTGTCAGATAATATTATTAATATATTTTTATCGCCGCGTCTTGCTACATATTTGGGCTGTACGATTATGAAATAATTACGTTGGTGGGTTTGGTATGATTAAGGTTACATTTATAGGAATTGTACCCCGAATTTGCGTGGAGGTTAGTGGGGAAACCAATTTAGGAAAACCTCCCTCAGTACTCCCGACTGGGATCAAGCGTGGGTATAATATTAATTGTATGATAAAAAAAACTTGGTATTAATTTATAATGTATTAAATTTACCATTTGATATTAAAAATTATGTAAAGTAGTTAGTAAAAGTTATTGAATCTTATGTTCAAAAAAAACTTTATACAATACTAAGAGATTTAGGTAATTGTAGGCCTATTTTATAGATGGTTTATTCACATTTATCGTATATATATATATATATATATATATAAAGTTTATACATATACATTAGTGCATATATAGTTTATATACAGTATATATATATATGTATATACATAGGCATACACATATAGTTTGAATAAACGTACTATATATATGTAAAAAATATTATATTTGTGTATAGGCCTGTATATACAGTAAGACATATATGTATATATATATATATATATTCAAATTTATTATACATAGGATATGTAACTATTATATTAACATTTCGACACCCGAGACTGCAAGTGTTCTATGTTCAATTTTTAGCTTTTGTGTGAGAGAGCATTGAAGTTTGACCTTGTGTATAAAACCAATGTTACTAGATGACAACTCGAGTCTGTATATTCTTAAGTAATTATATAGGAGTCTCAATTTCACCGTAGGCGAATCATATGCATTCTAAATAAACGTAAACACCAAATATCTCAAATTTAACAATTTTGGAGTTAGAACACTTGCATTCTCGGGTGACGATATGTTTGTAATGCATAAAAATAAATAATCTATATCTATTTTTATATTAAACACAATTATTATATTAAGTGATAGGTTACCATGGTGTCAAAATATTGAGCTCACTTTTTAGTCTTATTTGTATAATTATAATGATTCTTACCTATAAGACCTAATTCAATATAACTAGTTGTAGATAATATACTACAATACCATTTATATCAGCTTAAAGACATTAGCTTTCGACCAAAATTATTTAGTAAGTTAATAGAAAAATTGCAGTTTATTTAAGATAACTTGAAATTATATTTTAGACAAAATATGATACATGCCTTTTTGTGTCTTGAAATTAAAACCCCTTTTTAGCGTAAACCCGTTGAGGATTAATGTTATAAATAAATCAAATGATTTAAGTTTTCCTTATTAGATAATCGGATATGTTAATCAAAATCACAAAGAGATTAGGTACGCAGACTTTCACGATTGAATCTAAATGAACAACTCATCTAAAGAAATGTATTTTTTAGGTTCACCTAAATAATAATTCTCTAATACATACATATAAATGCTTTTATCAATTATAATGTGAACAGTATGTTAAGGTGAGAACAGTTCTATAATCTCGCTAGGTCGCGTCGGAGTAGAATTCCCACTCGCATGTACTTATCTTTGCTCCCAATATGCAGCACAGCCATGGTCGCTGCATCGATTTCTAGACAAAACTTTCGCTCTGAGGGATTTTAACAAGGGATAGGAACATTGGGTAGGAGTGGTAATAAAAGTTGACTATTTATTTATTGTTTAACATTTTAGCTACGATAAATTCAATCTCTCAAAAATCACATCATTGATTAGTTTATTTTTTTTATTTAACGATTAAATTGACTCACACATGCAAATTAAATTGATTACTGTAAAAACTATTACTTACCCTTTGAAATATGAACTAAAATTGTTTTGAGACCACCATTTTCTCATTGAAGTTGTATTAGATTGTAAAGTGATGCTATTTTGTTTAAATGTTTCAATTTGTTTTCGGCCAAAGAAGCATATTTAAAATTATTAGTTTTGATAAAAAAAAAGTCAAGAAGTTTTAATCACTTTTTTAAACATTTGTAAAGAAGCACAAAAGTCTCACTCTTTAAATTTTGGAACTACGTTGTAAATAGTTATTGTTTAACAGCATATTTTGATGAAAAGTTCCATGTTTCGAGTTTTTAGAATATTTTTTCATTGAAAACAACTATATCGATTTAGTTCAATTACATCCAGCTATAAGCATCAACAGTAAATATTAGACATCATTATGAATACAAGAATTAATCTATTAAATCTAAGTTTACTAACATTTCTACATTCACTTAACACACTTTTGATTCTACTGAAATAAAAAGGTGTCTTAGACATGTGATATCCAATTCAAACGAATATTTTATATTTGATTTTTAAATATCACTCAAACACTTTTTAAACTAGATTATTTATTGTTTATAACACATAAGCTTGCAATTCACTGTATAAAAATTACCATCTATAAAACATGTAGGCCTATATTGATTCTTAAAGGACTAACCTATACGCCACGATTCTAAATAAAGAAACTGATCATTTCCACGTAACGTAGTCTATATTTTAGTCCATACTCAAAGGACGGGATAGTTTTCAGCCGGGGCGAGTGTTTCAAGGGTATGTCTCTTTTTAAAATCCTAATAGACATTGCGATACAAAAAAATCCACACAAAGATGAACAGCCCGCGGTGGAACGGTTAACACCCTTTTGACCAGGACTAACTTGCACTAGGTCCCATTTTTCACCGCGCTCCTAACTTGGAAAGGCAGAACTCAGTTACTGCCAGCTAGGAGGGTTGCTTGCTTTCACTCGCCCCTGCACATCAGCCCTTGGAGGGGTGGTACGAAATGGGGGTGGAGAAGTCTTGCCAATCTCTATGTACGGGACTTGCGCAGTCCCAGCTATCAGAAATGTCAAACGTAGCCATCTAGATTTTAGTTATTTTACATCTTTTCCAAACCATGGAAGGTAGATAATGTCCCGATTCGTCAAATCCACCCATATTTTTATACCTGAATGTTTTAGGTTTGGGCTTTAATTGCGTCTTCCTACACATCTTGGATAGCCCCATTTAATTAAACGATGTTGTACGGATGAGGTTTTTCGGTGCGTTGACACTATAACGTCATTAGTGCAGTAAGTTAGGGCTTTAAAAGAGATATATCCGTATTTGTGTGGAGGTAAATTGAGAAACCACTGAGGAAAACATACGTTAAGTAAAACTATCTGGGGTTTGAATCACAATCTCTCCACTATCGGCAAACCAGAGCAAACGTGCTGCGTTCTGGATGTCTTAGATCACGTGTGGCGGGGCGTGCCCACTGATACGTGTCGTTGAATGTTATATTTTTCATTTTGAGAAATGAAATTGTCTTGTTTCAAAACAGTTTTGGATTAGAGTTAATAAAACATTATTAGTTTATAATGCCAATAAAGGCTATGAGAAATCTACTCATTAAATAATTTCATAAACATTCGCCTGGAAGGAGAATAGAAGTCAGCCTGATTAGGAAATATACTTTAGTAAATTAAACTATACTGTCTCTACATACAGCTAGAATTTAAATATTTATTATTGTTTATAATGCCACTAGAGGCCATAAAATACTTAATATTTTAGTAAAATGGTTTTAGTAGAGTTTATTTCAAAGTATGTCACAAAAACTCAACTGAAAGAAAGTTAGAAGACCACATAACAAATAAAACATATATATTTAAACAAGCCTGAAATTCCTTTTTCTAACAAGTACCTAAAGTAAGTTTTCGTTATAGAATGTTATCGTTTTCTTATCCAAATAGAAAGTTCAATATTATAATTTTATTTTGAAAGTTTTCATTTATCCTTACCTTACGATTCCTATCGCCAACATCCCAGCTTTCCCTTTTGCCCTTAATCTTATGGTTTATTTAAATCATAAAAAGGAAATAATTTTGTACTGCTTACTGGACTATAGATTATTAAAAACAATATAATTCTGATTCACTATTTCGCTCCTAAAGGGATAAGCAGGTTTACCCAAATAAGGGCTACAAAATTAACCATAGTAGTGATTATTAATGGTTACCAACTTAACAGCCACTTATTGAACTATATTAGTAAACATTAATGAATAGCAAATTAACAAATTCTATTCAAACTACAATAGTTTATACCATTACCCAAAACTTTGCGACTACAACTTCCAAGGTAGTGTATATCAGGGCCAACCAAATTTGTGACTACTAATTCTGGAATAGTGTATATCAATGCTTAAAAACTTATCGACTAGTAAGTCTAGAATAGTTTATATCACTGCATACACTTTAGCAACTACAAATTCTAGAGTAGTGTTTATTAATACGTACCAGCTTAGCGACTGCTAATTTTAGAGTAGGGAATCTCAATGTCTACATACCTACGTCTACTAATTCTAGTGTAATTTATATAAATGCCTATCAGCTTAATTACTACTAATTGTTGAGTAGAGTATATCATTGGCTAGCAACTAAATTACTACTAATGATAGATTATGTTAATGTATATATATGGCTATACGCTTAATTATTACTAATTATAAAGTAGAATATATCAATATCTAACAACTTAATTAGTACTTATTATAGGGTTAAGTAGGGCCTTTATCAATGCCTAGCAACTTAATGACTACTAATTATAGAGTAATGTATGTCAATAACTTAGTAATTATTAATTCTAGCACAGTGTATATCAATGGTGTCCAACTTGGCAACTTCTAACCTAAAGTTAATATTGACCAACATGTCAACTATTTTTATGAATATTATCCATGTAGATGCTAAATCTTCCATTACTTTTATGCTCTGAACATTAAAAATTTTAAACTATTAATTTTTAAGGTAGCAAAATTTAAACAGAATAAAACTTATAAAAATACTAATTGTTTTTTAGATTGCATAGAAACCAATGTGTTATTCATCTACTGGCTTACTAGCACGATCTTTTCATAAAATTGAAGTTTTTTTAAATTAAATAAAAACCTATTCTACTAGTCATTAAGCTTATTATCTGGTGAGCGTTCCCACTCTTTGTAATAATTCAAGCTGCTGTAGTTGTCTAATAAATAGCAACACATTGTTCTTTGTTTTCTTAGGGCAAAAACATTTTTATAAAAACATCCTTATTTTATAATAATTCTTGATATTACAGTTGTAAACCTATTTAGGCATATTTCAAATTATTAAAAGATGTAGGGAACTTAGTTTTTAACATATAGATAACAACATCATCTGCCAGTTTCTTGTCATTCTTTTGTTACGTACCTTTCGTTTTCCCTAAAAGGCGGCATACTAATCTTGATGGACTACACAATGGACATATATTATAAGCTGTGCCATAGTGGAATAATGTAAGGTAATCTAGTTACCCTTTATAGTAAACGAAGTGTAAATCTGAATTAATTTTCCCAGTGTATCATTTCCTTACTTTGTTGTATTATGGTGGAGAATAATAGCAGAATTGGCTCTCCCTTTATCCTTTTATTTTTAGATGAATATTGCATGGTACTTATTATTATTATTATTATTATTATCACCGCGTCTTACTACCCGTTCGGGTTATACGCACTTACGCTAATGTGTAATGGTAGGGTAATTGTGAGATGAAATGAAGGACCTACAGTTTAACGTGGAATCCGAACCACGGTGGTGGCCTGGCATTCCCCACATTCACAAGATGTTGCATGGTACTTAAATGAGTCACCAATCCATCTTAATTATGGAAAATATGTATAGTTAATTGTTGCTGAATTATGAAATACAGACAGAGATGAGTAGGCCTACACTTATTGGCCTCTGATAGCTACGAACTCCAGTGGTAGCTCTGAAAGAAATGTTCTTATTACTCCCAGTAGTGCTAGTTATTTGTTTTTGAGCGCTGTTGCTGGAATAAGAATAATGAAAGATTTATCTGCAATAATATCCATAACAATTTAATCCAAGTCATTTATAAGATCAAAACCACTCTCTTCTATGTTCATTTCTTTAGACGTAATAGATTCCTTCTCTTAAATACTTTAATGATTATTACAAAATATTCTGCTCATTCACCATAACGTTCTTATATAGAATTTAAACATCTTGCAATGCGTCTGCCTACATCTAGAATTCATTTCTTATTGTTAAATATTTATCAAACTTGTATTTTATCGCAAAGATTCAGCATTACCAAACCGTATCTAAAATGCTCAGCTCAAATAATGGCAAAGTAACTTATTTATACTCGTAGTTATTATTTATTAAGGATTTGTATGTAAGAATTTGAAAAAATACTAAAATAATAATTAAAACCTCTTTTATTTGGTTTTATTTACATAAGGAGATTTCAAAATATTGGTAATTGGAAAATATACTTTAATTATATATAGCTAAACTGAATATTGTTGCCAGGCCCTTACAGGTCGAAGCAAATAAAACTTAATATTCAGAATAAGGGTGAGAGTATTTCTCTCATATAGGTAATTGTCTTTATGTAAGATTCCAATCCATGTTTGATGCTCACACAGATGCACCTAAACGCAATCCCGTTCTCTCAGAAGCAGTTGCGGTCAGTGACTGCCTCAATATGACCCCTTCATAAACTAAAATACAGAGAGGAGAGATAGTCTACGATACTTAATAGAAATAAGTTCCTTATTCTATTATGAAAGTATGATAACATTTATATGTATATGAGTAATAAATAGGCAGAAAATGTATAAAAATCCCATTCCCGTGGTCTGTAACGTTTTGAATCTACCGTCATTAGCTTGAGGGGCAACCACCAGGGCGTAGTAACAGTACAAAAGGCGCCAAAGTTGTAGACAGCTGCAGACAAGTGTTTTGGTTATACAGTCTTTTTCTGTCTTATGATCTGGCTGTATTTTAACATTTTATAACGTCTTCCAAGTGACCAAGAGTTGCGAAGGGTGGTGTATTATTTCCTGTTTCAAGCTTTATTCTACCTTGTGTGGCATAGCAATAAGTATGTAGAGTGATGTGGCATGTCGAGGGCCAGGCATAAGGGGTATTTAAAGGGTTCTTAGAAGCTGAATTATGCAATTCGGTACTTACAATCTCCCAAGCGTGCCGTACTAAAGAGTTTCAATTGTAGTAGTAAGATGGCACTTTATTACCAAAATAAATATGTACGTTTAATTAGGCTCTCACAAGATGTCTAATAATCGGGTTATATACTAAAATAGTAATGAAGCTAAATTCTATAGAATTTCTTTTTAATATTCGAATTTAAAACAAAAAACAAATATAGCTGATACAAACAATATAAAGTTAACATGGGAAGAAATACTATATCATAATGAAAAATGTTTTAATAATTTTTGAGAATAAATACATTTTAATATAATATATTTAATTTGTTTGGTTGAATAATTTAAAAATTTCTTTTATAGAACACGCCAATCACGATATTACCACTGCTACTAAAATGTTAGCCCTCTACATCACCACTACCATACCAGAACACAAAGTTACCCTGATGACTTTGTTTCCCATGAGTGGGTGCTATATGAGACGGGATCATAATGCTTGTAATACCTGTTCATTCTTGATCAGACTATCGTATGCACTTCTGTTTTACCAATCTCAAGTCATGGTTGTTGCAGAGACTAGTGACCTAGTAGAATAGGTAGGTGAACGTTTACCAAACAAGGTTTCTCTTTGTATTCAGGAAGAGAAATAGAAATAAAACAATACGCGTGACACTTATATTAGAATTTATAGCTAAACATATGAGCAAGAGTCCGTAACGATTTAGACTAGATCAAAGAATTAACTACCACTATTATTGGAGAGCTATAAAGACATGACCCGCCTCGGTGGCGTAGTTGGCTAACGCGCTTGTCGTGTTGAGCTCGACTGCTGAGGGCGGGGAGATCGAGGTTCGAATCTCGGTCGGGTGAACTGGGGTGGTTTTTCCTAAATGGTTTTCTACTCTCCCTCCACTCATATGCGGGTTCACTTCCTCTAATTCAACGTTCCCAATTCCTAATCCATTAGAGTAATTAGTACTTAAAGCGTATAACCCGAACGGGTAGTAAGACGCGGTGCTAATTATTATTATTATTATTATTATAAGGACATGATTCCAATGCCGATGATTATGAAGGCTTACTGACAGAAAGTATGCATATGACTTTTAACCTTAAGACACACATCTATGATAACTCGGTCCAAGTTGTCAATCTCTTAATCGACTGAATTTTCTGTGACGCTGAGGTCAACATTTTAATCCCACCCAGCATAAAAATGATTTTCCACTTGTGTTATCATTGAATTTTCCTCTTTATAAATATAAGGGTGGAATTCCTCCAAGCTACCTTCCTCTGATTGACCCCTTAAATTGAGCTTTAATTTATGATGATGTAAACTTAATAAAATAAATATAGCGTGCTGCGTCTCATTTCCATATACAGACCAACTAAATGCTTTATTCATACTGGATAATGCAACTCAAGTCTTGCATACCTAGTATATTTATATTTTCGTAAACTTTAGAGTTAAAAGTAGTCCTCTGTGTGAATAACTCTCTGAATCTGGAGCTACATCCGAAAATGAATAATGGATTTGGTTCAAACTTTACATGTATATAAGCTACCTCGATGTCACTATGTTCATACCTCGAGCAAAAAATTGAAGTGTTTTTTTAAACCTGTGCTAGTTTACTTGATGACTGATTTTCGGAAAATAGATTTTTTTTTTTCAAATGGCTGTAATGACAATGTTCAAAACTAATATCTATGGAGTATTTGCTATTGCGTTCTTGATTTTTAAGGAAAAATTAATTTTACCGCTTTATTGGTAGCACGGGTGGTGATAAAAGACAGGCATTTTATCTTGCTATACATGTTACTTTTAGAGCGTTTTATTGTATTATCTCTTTTTATATAATTAAGTTGAAACTTTCTGAGATATATCAATCTAGACCACGACCTCGTGTGTTATTTATAAACCATTAAACATGTTTTTTTAGCACCATATTTTATTACACATTCGGGTTATACGTCTTGGTACTAATTACCCTAGTGATTTTATGGATAAGGAAGGTTATATTTAGAGGACGTTTACTCACATTTTCAGGGAGATAGAGTGGAAAACCATTTTGAAAAAAACAACTCAATACACCCGACCAAGATTCTGACTTCGATCTCCCTGCTATCGGCAGTCCAGTCTATTGCAAGAGTAGCGCCTTAGACCATGAGGCCACCGATGGGGGTTTTAACGCTGTTGATAGGGGAGAGAGGCGAGCTCTAATGTCTACACGGTGTTTGATGGGGAGAGGGTTGACACATCACAGTGTTACGTAACACAGATCTTACACTTAAATTATAGTGTCACAAAAATTATCGTGTTTTGAAATAATTTATATCCAGGCTTTAAAATTAATTCTGAGTGATATTAAACACGAGTCCATTAAGTGTCACAAAGGCTCCCCTATGAAATAATGAAATTCATTATTAATGTAATAAGATAAGTTATACAGGTTGGGAGGGGGAGGGTTGAGGCTAAATATCTACTTGGTATTACATAAGTGGCGGGATGTAGGCTGATTGAAGGGAAGATTGGTCAGGCTAAAATATATATACTTGTTGTTTTATGGGAGGAAGGGAGGACCAGGATAAATTATATCTAATTAGTATTACATCGTTTGGGGCAGGGGGGGTAGTAAGTAAAATATTAAAGTTAATATAAAGGCATTACGGGGCTTAGGATGAGCCTTTGGACAGCTCTAATAGTCCATGGTGAAATTCGGTTGGGGAAGGATCCCTGCGTGACCAAATGCGTTCAAGTTTCTATTCACGCCTAGTTAATGGTTTTTGTATAATTTTTTTTTTATTGGATAGCCGTAAATGTCTTTATTTCTTGTAAAATGATCAATATGCAATCATTAACAATAAAAATTATAATAACTTATGAAAATTAAGTGTCTGAAAATGTGAAAGCGATAAAGATTAGGTGAATATTTCGGAACATGACACCGAAATCGTCTAAAGTGCAGAAGAGAGGATAATGATTAGTTAAAAGTTGCAGTCTACTTTGCAAAAATAGCTTCACATTAGAGGTCAATAATTGTTACTCAAATTAGCCACGTTCCTCAATTCAAAATAAATTATTTTTCCTTCCCTAGATATACCTATATATATTTTTACTATTTTATCGGTTTAAGAGTTGTTATAAAAACATTATTTATAAGCCATTTTTATTTGTACATTCAATTTTTCCCGTCCAATTGTCCAATTTATATCTGAATGCAACTGAAAATATAAATATCAATGTCTGATTTTTATGTTTAGGGATGATGTAGAATTTATATTACAGTGATATCAATAATATAACTACAAATTTTTTATACAAAGCTTGTTCTTTTGAGGTACGCGGCCATTAGGTGAAACCAAAATAGTTTTTACTACTTTTGGTCAAAGGTAATTTACTTGCAACCTCTTATAAAACTTTTGTTCTTAGCTATAAAAGAGTATATGAGAAAGTATGTACGAATGTGTTGTACAATTTATTTTAAAACACATATCTAATTTTTTTACAGTATTAGTAGCCCGTGCGTGAAAGCCAGCATTGTAAATGATTAACATGGATGCTGGAAGGACACAATATGTGACGACACTTTGTGTAAATCAATATGCATTATTGCTGTGAGACCTGAACTGAGCTTACGAAGGGACGGGACATTCTAGTTTCACGATGTCGTTTGTATAATTTTGAAAACTGATGTGTTATAAGTAAGTCACCACCTATACGGCGAGTAAAGCGTCAAATAGAGAAGTAGTCTTACAGTTAGTTCAATGGTGATTATTGGTAAATCTCTAAAATTAATAGATTAGGGTTCCCCATGCCGAGAACACAAATCTAAATAGGTCCACCTGTTTTCCTCTCGTGAGTGAGTATAATAAACATTTTCAGAACTCAATCTATTTCTCTATTACAGTTTTTAATATCGGTGAACTTTAAAAAATATGTATTTAGTGTTTTAAGGCCATTTTAAATAAGTTGGGGTGTGGTGGAAGGACAATTGTTTTAAAGCACCGTGTCTTAATACCCGTTCAGGTTACGCACCTATGTACTAATTACACTAATGTGTTAGGGATTAAGAAGGTTGATATTTAGAGGAAGTGTACCCGCATTTGCGTAAAGGGAGACTGGAAAATAGTTGAGGGAAACTACCCTCAATACACCCAACTGGTATCGAGCCCCGATTTCCCTGTCTCCGGCAGTCTAGTCTATTGTGAGAGTAGCGCCTTAGACTATGAAGCCACCGAAGTGGGTGGAAAAGATAGTTAAATACCAAAATCCTTCATTTATATTATTGATCCGAATAGTATTTCTGATAATTTAAGCTTCCCCTCCCCCGTTTTATTTATCTCTTAGGCTGGGCGCACACCAAAAAGGCACAGAAAAACAAAGAAAAGGCATTTTAGCTTCAAGTAAAACGCTTTTGCTTTAAACTATTTTATATTGACTTAAACCTTTTCACGAAAAAGCACAGCAAAACAAAGCATTGGAGGGAGTGGAGACAGCAGTGTTTCAGTAGCGGTTCCATGTCTTACGATTGCAAAACTGGAGGTGCACGCACTGTGACCAAGATTGTTGTGATAGTTGTAGTATGTTTAGACAGAAACCATTTTTCTCGTACCATCGGGTTCAGGGATGACTACTAGCGCTTTGTTGTGCTTTTTAGTGATTTTGCTTTTTGAATGATGCCAAAACAATTTGCCTTAAAGCGCTTTTGATTTTGACTAACCGGTGTGCGGCAGCCCCATTTTAATATATTGAATTAATGGTTTTGGGTCATAATAAATAAAAAACGCCTTTGCTTTGTTTTGCTGTGCTCTTTTGGTGTGCTCCAAAACATAGAATCACCAAATTAAGTTATTTATCTGCAATACTTTATTTTCCGAGTGTCTAGATTAGTAGTAACCGGATGATCAAGTGAAACTACTATTTTTTTGGGCAGGGATAGAAATGAAATTAATTGATCTAGATTTGTATTATTCTACCAAAATACAGGAAGTCAACACTTTATCATGAGAATGCTTAAACAGTGTTTTAAACCTAGATGCTATTAATTCAAGCTGAGGTAGAATAGTGGCAGTTTAACATTATGAGTTTTTTGATTAGGGGTCTTGGGGGGCAAATAATAAAAATAAGGGTTTTTGAGGAATTAAGCCTCCCCAAGTAAAGGGGTTCTCCGGCGACCCTTACCTAGTAAATGTTGATAATCGGATGCACTTAGAAGATATAGTAGCCTATTTGGAAGGATCCTCGTCTGGATTTTTTTAAATTAATCTCCTTTATAAGTTATTTAAATTTAAATACATCTAGAAGATATAGTGATTCTTGCTTGGATTATTCATTTAAATTATACTTCTTTAGGAGCTATTTGTAGTAATTCTCCTCATAAATGTTTTTAAAATGGTTGATCCTAGAAAATATTTAAAACTCTCCTCATTGAAAATATAAAATTTGAAAAAAAACCTCTAGAAACTATTTTAAATGTTCATACCATAAAATTATTTGAAATGTTGATGGCCCTAACAGATTTTTAGAATGGTACACTTAGAGAAAACTTTTGGAAATTGGAAACCTCTAGAAATTATTTGGAATTGAAAGCAATGCCATCTCTTAACTTCATATTCGAGAATATCAGATGGGATTAAATTTATATAGAGGAGGAAGGATCTTTTCTAAGAGGGGAACCTTTTTTGCAAGAGGTAGATAATCTCCTATGGTCCCCTTATTTTATTCCACTGCCATTGGGAAGAACCTTCTCATCTTAATACTTTCTGGTGCAGGTCTTTACTCTTTTAATCTTCACCGCATTTTTCTACCTGTTAAATTTATACTCCATATATGATAATTACTCTAATAGGGTAGGGATAAGTAATGAAGAATTGTATGGGTAATATACTTATATTTGCGCAAAACGGGAGTAGGAAATCATTTAGGAAAAATATACCCGATCCGGATTCGAACCCAGATCTCTCCGTATTCATCAGGATAGTATAACACGAGAATGATGCCTTTGACCATTTGGCCACTAAAGTGGCCAGTCCCTTATAAGTAAGACCAGATCAATACATTTAACACTAAGGAGGAGTATACCGGAAATGAACATTTAAAAACGGTTTAAATCCCAGAGCCTTGTAACCCATGTAAAGCACTGGATATTTTCCTGTATGATATACGTTTAAGACCTGAGTAGATATAACATTGAAATACATTTTCTTAATTGATACTCAATAGACAAATTGTTACGAACTGAATAATTTTCAGCGTACATCCCGAAGGGGTAGTATGACGCGGAGTACAAAAAAGAGTCGTTTTAAGATTTCTATTTTTTCTTATATTTTATAATATCTTTAATGTGGTAAAACAATTCTAATTAATCTATTCCACTATCTTCTAATGCAAAATCAAGAAAACACTTATTGTTAACACGCATTTAAATAAACATATTACATTTAAAAACATATTTTGCCTTTATGTCATAGTAATTTATTTATTTTTGTTTTACACAGGCTATAAGATTTTTCATCATATTTAAAGCGAACTGCAGAGAATGACTACCCCTTGAGAATTGCTACGAAGGATGACTATTGACCCGACTCCACTAGTCAGAGTTACCAACCGGATCAAAGACTAAAACTACGCCTGCGCGATTATTTGGCTAAGGAAGTGGATAAAATCGTCTTTGTACCTTTTGAAAGCAAACAAGGGCAGCTTTGGAAAAATAATTTTAACTAAAAAGAGTCATCTGATGGATATTGCCAATGAGATTTATAAATATTGCCACATACAACATTAATAATATAAAATATTAGTTATATTTGGAATCTTACGTATATATTAATTATATTAATAATAGAGATTGAATTACTAGTTCAAAAATGAAGAATTTAATGGTATTCAAATATCTAGGTAAATAAATTACTCTTAATTACATAAGAATTTATCCATAACGAGACCTACCATATA
Organism: Timema douglasi; assembly: GCA_901482245.1. Taxonomy (NCBI): domain Eukaryota; kingdom Metazoa; phylum Arthropoda; class Insecta; order Phasmatodea; family Timematidae; genus Timema; species Timema douglasi. Next base: position 54,939 of record CABEEJ010000273.1, read on the forward strand.
CTTAAAAAATTAGTTTCCAAAAAATATACGTTTATTTATTTAAATATCAATTTTATATTTAATTATTTGTTAAGAGGGGAGTAAACTTTTCACTAGTTTGGATAACATAATTTCAACATATTAAGAGCCCACATCAGTGGGCACGCAGAAAAAATTTAAGACTCATCTAGTCTTATTTACTGGTGAGGTCAGGGGTTGGAGTTCATACCTTAGTTGGATGAGTTGAAGTTGTTTTTACCTAAACTATTTCTCTTTCTGTATTCACGTAAATGCACGTACATTTAATAATCCATACCCCACTAGTGTAATTAAAAATCTTTTAGCCTGGTAGTAAGATACTTAGAAACAAAAATTCAGAAATTGGCAAAACTACTTCGATATTGGAACTATCGAGTACAATTTGCTTGGGTGTTTTTCCCGATTTGTATAATATATGTTATATTATACTTTTTACCCTTAGAAACCACTTTGCAGTAATATGTCTAGTAAAGACACTCTTAGTAACACAGGATATTTGATCAAATGTGTCGTTTACATTAGTGGTAGCATTATAAAAAGTTATTTTATAGATTTTTTAAATTCTTTAATATAAATCCAATGTTTAAGTTGTATAATTACCATAAATGTTGAATAATATATATAGATAGCTGGTGTACCCGTTCTTCACACGGGAATCTATAAATGAATTTCTTATTTTTAGTACAGTAGGTACATATATAAAATTAACCAAGGGAAAAGTAACCAAATCTTAAATTATGTTTAAATATTAATCCTTTATTGGGTTGAATTGTGTTTCAAAACGCGAAAATAGATTGACTCATAAATTATATCCAAATAGAGATATAGCTTGAACGTGTTTTAAAAGGTGACATTACGTTTGAAAATTTTAGCTTTAACTTATCTATACACAATAATTTGAACTCTTGCCTATTGGTGCTAGAAAAAAATAAAGAAACGTTACACAACATTATTGGTTGTTAATAAGCTGAAACACATTAGAGTTACATGGTGCTATAAGAGTTTACAATTTATAAACGCAATTATTCAGTTTCAACATTTCTGGCATAATTTTATTTGCTATTTTAAGTCAGTCATACTCTGTTTTGTTTTTTGGTCTGTTCTAGAGAACACTATCTTAAGCCTCCGACTGTAAACACATGTCTTTGATACATGATTTGTACACTCGGGTCTGCTAAGCCCCCTTTTTTGTTTTTATTTATATTTTACTATAAGCTTTTCATTATTTTGAGGTAAATGTTTTTAATTAATATTTCTCAATGGTTCTGTGAAATGAAAACACAAGTATTAAAAAAAATCGGTATTATGATGATAAACTTACAAATTTTTAGATTAAACATACATGTTATTAATTCTTAGTAAATAGTAAAATTTCAAATTGGTTTGTAACCTCGCAGTACATTTCTAAAAAAGATAATACGTGAATGTTAACAATTAACATAAAACATAAATTTTATATCTGGTAGTTTTTTTATACTACCCTATACTGGAGGCCAGTGTACCCACACACCCCTTTCGAACGATATCTATTGACGAACTGGTGTTTAATGAACTTAAAAATAGCTGGCATGTATTCGCAGTGATGCCAACATAGATTACCAGACAATACATTATCGTACGTTTAGTGAAAAAAAACCCAGAAACAATCTGAAATTGCATTGGGTCTCCTGGACTCTAATATACGATCGGAAGGTTAAAACCTATCAAAATTCTATTCTACATTCGGCTGCAATCTTTATATAATTTGTTATTTAAAAATATCAAGATAACCATGACAATCCCAAACAACATATGTCAATAAATATTATAGGAACAATCTTTGAAACTAAACATTAATAAGCCCATAAAATGAGTGCACAAACGAACGTAATATGAAAAAATATATTATATACAAAGCTACAAAAACATAATAAAATAATGTTTGTCCAACACCTTATAGTTTTAAAATTATATAATTGTGTCCAACATAATAAACACTAGAAAATGTGTTAGACTATACTAAGTCATTATATTTTATTTATAGCTAAAAGCTAGTCTATACAAATTAGGCTATGGGCCAGTTTCATAGTCAAATTTAGTACGCCTCAAGTGCGGTGCTACACTAAGTAGATGACGACACCTACCTAAACCAGAATGGAATGGGCCGTTCTTGCATAGGAAACGGGCCCATTCCATTCGAGTTTAGGTAGGTGTCGTCATGTACTTAGTGTAGAGCCGCACTTGAGGCGTACTAAATTTGACTATGAAACTGGCCCTATATCTTAATCTTCAAAATTCCTAAAAAATCTAGGTTAAATTGGTAATGGTTGCATTTTAGGGTTGTATATTTTATATTAATTTACCACCATTAAATGATAGATATACCTATAGCTATTATATTTATTGTAACAAGCAATCTCAGGGTCTTACTACTAAAAGTAGGGTTATATCATGTAATACAATTTAGTAAGGCCCCACTAATGAGAAATGACAGATGTACTTTTATTATTCGTCGTTTGACCCATAATAGACCAAGATTTGAAAAATGGCAATAACAAAACCTAAGATAAGCTAGCCATTAGTATAAAGATTAAATTTCAACCAACCATTTAGGGACTACGAAAGTTAATGGGTGGTGAGTTTAGTTTAGTTTACAAATACTAAATAGCTTAAAACTATTGAAATATCAACAAAATCTAGGTTGGATTAGAAATAATTACATTTTAGGTTTGTGCATTTATATTACTTATCCATCGTTGAATAATAGAATAATCATTTTATTTGGCATAAAAAGCAGTGATAATATCTTACTACACAAAGTACGGCTATGCCATGTGATACTACAAAGTAGCAAGGCCTTATTGATGTGAAATGACATATGTAAAAGAGTCTCACAGGACTACCTAAAACAAGACGCTCATTGGCTGCAATAAAGAGCTCAGGCCTGTGATTTGCTAATATAAATAGCCCAGACTCAGTACAGTGAAGCCACCCCACCCCTGGCCCCCTATTCCACGCATAAATGGTTCTTGATTTTTGATGTGTGCCGTTGGTATTTGATGTGTGCCCGTTGGTTTTTAATGTGTGCCATTTGGTTTTTAATGTGTGCCCTTTGTTTTTTTTATCTGTGCCCATTGAATCGAAATGTCTGAGTATTATTGGGACTGACGTGGGAGATTTTTATTAATTGGTAGTGGGAGCGTTCAGTCTCGGGAACTCCTCCCGTGACGTACCATAAAATGTCGGCATCGCTAGTGGTTGTTTAGCGTAGAGTGCGAGAAATGCTTCCCTGTTGAAACCCTCCCCCTTCAACCATCTATGTGGCAATGGGTTTTCCCTGTGACTTCATCGCAACCCTGGTGCCAGTTTGGCTGCTCAACAAGTCGAGACAATTATGTGATTACCCTACATGTATGGATGTGGCTAGGACTTAGATACATGTATGGCTACATCTATGGGACAAACAGGTTTTGCGGGAATAAAAAATGATATTACAAACAGATATATTTATTATACATTAAATGTTCCACAGACATAAATAATATTTAACATACACTTTTACAGGAATGACGCATATATTCGTTCATACGTTTTTCTACTACGTATATTAGATGTGTTTGTAAAATTGTCTTTAGTTCACAATCCAACATGTAATACTCCAAACCAACGACTTGACATGTATAGTAGATAGCACTGATAAGCTCCAGGTTTGTGATATGTGTTTCCATCGTAGGTTGTTCGAGATCGATGACATCCGCTGATTCTGTTAGCATGTCGCACACATCCACGACAAGTGTGTCGATCAAATCGATGCAATATCGTGTGACGGGTGTCGACCGCATATCTCTTCGGTCAACGGCAACTTCAATGAGGTCCCATGCCTCACGAAGAGGCACTCAGTTAGGTGATAGATAAATAGCCCGTTTGAGTCTGGCACCTTGATTATCGCTGATGACAACCATACGGTCACCGCTGATGACTCTCAGATAAATTTCATTATAAGAAAGACTAATATTCTGAGAAGACTACGTGTTGATGAGAAAATTGATATGACCGACTTGTAGTAGCCCAGTTCTTGCTATTCTGTACGATTAAACATGGCACAACTCCCTACGCATTTTTCTACCTGGTAATAGGGCGTAAAGTTGTTCTTGACACTTATGAGAAAAATTAATAGTTTGACGTCAACTTTGTCCAGTGGAAAGAAAGCGTTGAAAATATTCGTTATGAAGAGAGGCTTCACCAGCTTTGCTTTGCGGGTGCAAGCGTCTTGGCCTTATATGATATTTGACTAATTGGACGACTGTTATGATTATGACCGGAACTCAGTCGGGACGCCCCTTTTATAGGCGCACTATGATTGGACGCAGCCTCTTAAGGGAAGCAGGACCTTAGCGTCTTGAATAATATGTTGTAATATCGCACCAGATTAGCGTCGTTGCTTGTATGATTTGTGGGCGAGAATAGGGCTAGGAAAGTTTCATCGGAATTATCTGGGCGTGATAGAGAAGGTACATAAGAAGGTAATGGGTGTAAACATCTGAGGCTATGCTCTGAAGTTGTATCATGTTATGAGACGTGCGGGAATTGTTTTTGTGTATAAATGCCAGATGTAACTTTATACGGGGTGGAAAACATAGCTGTCAAAATATTCTTCCACGCCGTTCTTGTCGATAAAGATGGAGACCAAATTCTTACCAGGCTTGACTAATGGATCCATGTTGATGATGAGAGCGGCAGGTCTCGCTATTCTTGATGGTAGTTGATCAGAAGGGAAAGAACCTGATCGTACAGAATGGAGCGACGGGCCTGTATTCGTCGCACGTCTTATGGTGAGCGTGTCCATCCTCAATTATCCCATCTTTAAATCCCCAAGAAATGGAGGCTGAACTGAAATTCCAAACGGGACTACGTTCCATGCATATGGTGCGTCCCAATACTTGTGCTTTCGAAGACAGACAACGTCTATCGTACAGATCTACAGCAGGCGTAAGCGTGTATTTGGCTAGAAACTTTTCTTTTCAGTTCTCTTGTAGACGATTTCTTCACACATTAGGGCAGGTAAGATTAGGGATTCGAACAGACTATACCCACATCATCGCTATCCCAAGGAATACCGTGCAGTTTGTTAACGATATAGAGGTATTTTTTAGCAGCGGCGGAAAGTCCATCGATGCCGTAAAGAGATTTTAACACCCGGTGTTAAAGTTATGTTCAGCATTTAAATGACGGGGGTAAGGGGTGGGAAGTCACTTATATTAACTCCCAAAATCAGTCACGACATTTCTGTCCTTGTCGATGGTGATGATATTGACAAAATTCCCATACACCATACCGTTGATTGTTTCGGTGAGAGCTCTTGTGAAGCTCACTTCGATGCTCAGAGCCATGCCTCGCCTAATTCCAATGCGAAGTCATGTGGGTGAACAGATTAGATGTGATATCGAATGTCATGTAATGCTTATAAGGTCAGTCTCAAACGTAATGGACAAGTTGAAATATCAATTTTCGGCCATAATCAGCGGCCCTTCCGGATGATGAAAATCACATTTTGTAGCTGAATTTATCGTCAGTTGGACACAATATGTGACATTAAATTTGATCAAATCACCTGGTACTATGCTCTATGGCTACTGGGATTCGAACTATACGGGAAAAGTCCCCGCGTTATATTCCATAAGGGCTTGATGGAAATGGATGGCGACTGTAACGATGTTCCACAGCTGATTATACTGGACGACCTGATGCGGGAAGCCAACGAAGTCGTCGTCGAGCTATTCACCAAAGGATGCCATCATCAAAATATTAGCGTCAAGTAGACCTACCTTACACAAAATATATTCCTCCAGGGCAGGGGCCAAAGAGACACTTCTTTAAACGCTCACTATATCGTGCTTGTTAAAAATCCAAGGGATAAAGCTCAGATTCAACACTTTGCACGTCAGGTATGTCCAATTTAGTGGTCAACGAGCTGGACAAGAAAATGGAAAAAATCCTTGCTTTAAATTTTGACGTTAGAAGTCTAAATGGACTTTATACCAACAAGTGCTACAGTGCTATCTGCACTTTAGTCAGCACCCTCCACCTCCCAAAATAGCGCCACAACAACCCCTGATGTGTCTGTACTTCACATCCCTGCTCTACTAAATAATGTACACGCACAGGCACGTAAAAAACGAACATTCAATATAACATATTTTTTCCCGAGGCGATATCTCTTGGACGCAAAGGGAGAAGTGAGAATTCACGATACGCCTCTCCATGGATCCATTATCGTCGATTTAATCAACGATCGGGTCAGCGCAAGTAAACACAGCGAGCCATTGGGGTGGCGAGAGTTTCTCACGGCGCTCCAAAAACTAAACGTTCCAAAAGAATATATTGTAAATCCAAAAAGCTTGGCAACAATTAGAGGTCCAACTCTTTTATACCAACCACTTTCACCATCGCAACACCCTAAGGAGAAGAAACTGAAAAGGGTAGACGAAAAAAGGTGGCTGCTATCCGAACTTAATGGACCGTTTAGCCGACATATACTACCCTCACTCTATCTTGCAGGTTGTGCAGGGGCGGCGTCTATCATAAAGGCTTCCCAAAAAGATCTAGTAAATTTACGAGAATAGCTTGGTTTGCAGGACGCTTTTATGCTACAAAAACCTGTGATAAAAAACTTTCCACGCAACAAGTACGTGGTGCCAAAGATTGACGATCCCTGGCAAGCCAATCTCCATGATATGCGATGTCTCGGAAAATATAACGACGGTGCCTTGTACTTGCTCACCATCATCGACTTGTTTATTAAGATGGCATAGCCGAGGACGCTTCCCTCCAAAACGGGGAGCGTCGTGAAGGACGTCTTTCAGGACATATTCAAACAAAATGGCCTTAAATCACTAAGTTTACATAAGGACAAGGGGGCAGATTTCACCGCACGTCTAGACTGGATATTTTTCAATAAAAAAAGGCGTGTATTACTATACCATTATAATCCGGACGTGAAGGCAAGCATCGTGGAACTATTCAATCGAAATCTGAAAGGTCTCATGTGGCGCTACTTTACCAAAACAACTCTTTTCACTATGTGAACGTCCTCCAAAATCTCGTAAACGCTTACAACGGCGAAAAACATTCCAGATACAAGATGGTGCCTGTAGGCGTTTCAGAAATTAATGAGGTTCAAATCAGAGATAATCTTTACAGCAAGTGGAACCAAACTTGCAGATATTAAGTAAAAATTCAAGGTCGGTGACACGGTGCGTATTAGAAAATTCAAAATTCTGTTTGAACATAGCTACAAAAGTAATTGGAGCTAGGAAATTTTCAATGTCAGCAGTGTCGTGATGTGACAACCAGTCATCTACAAGTTGACCGATATTGACGGTAAGGAGTTGGAGAAAACCTTTTACAAACCCCAATTGTTACGCGTACGTCTTCCCGAAACTTTTAAAGATGAAAAAATACTTCAAATCAATCGTAAAGTCGCCAGAAATAAAGTGTAAGTGCAGTGGAAAGGTTACCCCAGCAAGTTTAATTATTTGTTTCCTGCCAGTTACGTCAGCACCTTAACGTGAAGGACCAATTTTACATCAGTTAGCCGAGCAACAACTCTGTGGGATATATCCAAAAAAATACCCTTGCGAAATTCACCACGCAACCAGCCTACCCTTTTACACTCGACGGACAATGGGAAGTCACACTCGCCGAATTCCAATATTCATGTTCATTCACCACCGTTCCCGAGGTGCAAAATATTGTATGGTACAACTGGGTATACGCTAATAGCGTGAAACAAATATCTAAGGATCATATCCCACCTGAAAATTACAGCAATATCCATAAATTGTTCAAAACCCTATACAATGTATAGGCGTTTATAGGGGATTTTGGAGTTGTATTCAAGTACACAAATTTTAGAAAAAAAATTGGACATTGTTTCTCCTTCAGAAAATTTAAAACTGCTGACTATATCTACTCAACTAAATCTACAGCTTGGCTTCGACCCTAAGACTAATCTGACCAAAGTCCAAAAGTCACCATACGCCACCAAAATTCTACTCGTCTTCCCCTATTGCATTGATATCGTTGATCTTCAGACCGTAGGTGACATAGTGGCAACACTTTTACGTATCGTTGGTATCAACAACGTAAACAACCTCTACGGCATATATAGTACAGTTAGATGTACTCCGTTACACTACGTGCCTGCACTTAGGTTGGAAATTGAAAGCCTTGAAATAAATAAAAGAACAGACACTGGTGAACCTGTACCATTCGAGTTTGGAAAAGTGTGCGTGAAACTTCATTTTTGACGGTGCTCAAAATGAACTGTTCCTACCAAAATTAATACGTCTACCACGATGAAACAGGAATATCTTTGATCTACAACGGTGTTCTCTATCGACGCGAGAATGGAATAGGAAATTTTTTCAGCAACCTTTTAAAGAGACTCGTACCGCTGCTGAGAAGCGGTGCTAAAACCATTGGAAAAAAGGCTTTTCATACGGGTATCGACGTACTTTACGAGGTCACCGATCAGAGTCCTCCTTTCAAAAAACCCCTAGGCCATCGTGTCGGTGAGGGTGGAATAAACCTGAAACGCAATACTAAGCAGAAGATCTATACAATTATGAATGGCTCAGGCTATAAAGGAATTCGTTAAAAGCACCGACGTCGGTCGTCTGTCGTTGCCCAGCGTAAAAAGGTCAAGAAAGAAGCAGCAGATATTTTCAGTTGGATTGTCGTTTCTATATCCCCAGTCTTGCGAGTGTGCTAGCAGTGAACTTGATCTCCTTTCCACCCCACCCACGCAAGCCAGTCTTGAAAGAATGCAATAGATTCATTACAAAACTGTCTATTATTTCACCGATAATTCGCCCATCGAATTTAACGTTACCGGTAATGGCAAGTTCTATATCGATCCTTCACAGACCATGCTCTATCCAAGGGCAGCTCTCATGAAACCCTTGGGGGGCGCTTTCACTGAGGTGTATTAAATTGCTCCCGTCAATAACTGGTTGCATTCGCTCTTCATTCAAATGGATGTGATTTTAAACCAAAAACTAGTCTCACAGCCCAGAAACACTTACATATCGTACAATGAGATGCTGCTCAATTACAACAGTGAATCAAAAATAGCACATTTGACTTGCGGTCTGAGGTTCGCAGACAGCCCCGGAGCCTTTGAGTTGGTTAACGCCAGCAACAAGAGATTTGAGGATCGTTGCAGTTTCACTGCAGAAAGTGATGCGGTTGATCTTTTGGGATATCTACACGTTGATGCGTTTAACCAAGAAAAATACCTTTTGAATGGCACCGAACTCAGAGTCAAGTTGGTCTGTTCCAGAGAAAGGTTAATTCTTATGGCCGTCCCTTAAACCCCACACTTTAAGGTTCACATAGTTGAAGCCTGTTTTCTAGTGCGACGTGTTAATATAGCACTTTATATACAGTTGGCACATGCCAAAACATTAAACGTCAGTCCAGAAAAGTATCACATTACACGCATGGATGTAAAAACATTCACTATTCTTACCAGTGTGCAAGGGAAATTACTTGACAACGTATTTACGGGACAGTTACCCAAATGATGCATAGTGGGATTTTCATCAAACGCTGCATTCAACTGAGACGTAACCAATAATCCGTTCAATTTCCAAATCTACGACATGAAACATTTATTGTTGTATGTGGATGGGGAACAAGTGCTGTCGAAACCATTATAGCGCAATTTTTCAATCGGGAATTATATCATGTATTACCACAGATTGTTTTCAGAAACGGGTATCCATTTCATGAACGAAGGTAGCGACACAACACGGGAAGTCTTCCCTTAACAATGTCATTACATGGCTTTCGATCTTACATTTAATCTGTTCACCCACATGAATTCGCATTGGAATTAGGTGAGGCGTGGCTCTCTGAGAATCGAAGTGAGCTTCACCAGAGCCCTCACCAAAACCGTCAATTGTATCGTGTACTGGGAGTTTCCCAATATCATCATCGACAAGGACAGAAATGTTGGGATTGATTTTGGGAGGTAATATAAGTGACTTCCCACCTCTTACCCCAATCATTTAAATCATGTACGTCATTGTAGGTTTCTAGATCTTCATCGATGACAGCAAAGAGTTTATCGTCAGGGAACTGAGTGTTTTTTTATGTATGAGGTATATTACTTCAACATCGGGTGTTAAAACCTCTTTACGTCATCGATTAACTTTCCTCCGCTGCTTAAAAACACCTCTTTATCGTCAACAAACTGCACGGTATTTCCTGGGATTACGGTGATGTGGATAAATTCTCTTCTCGAATGCCTCTTCTCTCCTGCCATATTCCGTGCAGAAACCGTCAAAGTCAAGGGGAGAGAAAAGAAAAAGTTTCTAGCCAAATACACGCCTACGCCTGCCGTAGAGCTGTACGATAGAGGTTGTCCGTCTTTGAAATCACTTATATCGGGCCGCACCATGTGTATGGCACATAGTTCTGTTTGAAATTTCAGTTTGTCCTCCATCGTTTGGGGACTTCGAGATTGGATGATTGAAGATGACACGCTCATCATAAGACGTGCGCTGAATCCAGACCTGTGGTACCATTATGTACTATCGAGTTTTTGCCCTGCTGATCAACTACCGGCAAGAATAGAGCGACCTGCCACTTTCGTCATCAACATGGATCCACAAACCAAGCCTGGGAATAATTAGGTCACCATCTTTACCGAAAAGAGCGGCATGGGAAAATAATATGACAGCTATTGTTATCCACTCCGTATAAATTCACATCTGTAATTTATAAGCAAAAACACTTCCCTTACGTCTCATAACATGATACATCTTTAAAGCATAGCCTCAGACGTTTGCGCCCATTGCCTTCTTATTTACCTTCTCTATCGTGTTCAGATAATTCCAATGAAAGATTTCTTAGCCCTATTCTCGCCTACAATTCATATGGCAAATATGCTAATGTGGTCTGATATTACTACACATTTTTCAAGACGGTAGGTTCCTGCCACCCCTTAAGAATCTATGTCCAATCAGTGTGCGCCTATAAAACGGGCGTCCTAACTACGTGCCGGTCATAATTATAATAGTCGTCTAAGCGGTCAAAAATCATGGACGGCCAAGATACTTGCACCCGCAATCAAAGTTATTGAAGCTGCTCGCCATCACCCGTATTTTCAACACTTTGTTTCCATTGGACGAAGTCTACGCCAAACGATTAATCGTTGGCATGAGTGTCAAGAACAACTTTACACCCTATGTCCAACTATAATTATGCGGGAAAAATTGTGCCGTGTTTAATTGTTCAGAGTGGCAAGTACTGGGCAACTACAAGTCGGCCATATCATATTTTTCTAAAACACGTAGCATCCTCAGAATATTAGTCTGACTAATCATGAAATCTCTCTGAGACGCATGTGTGGTGACCGTATGTTCGTCATCAGTGATAAACAAGTTGCCAGACTCAAACGGGTCACCTATCTATCACCTAGCTCGGCACTTCTTGGTGAGGTAGGGGACCTCATCGACGTCGCCATCGACTGAAGGGATATGTAGTCGTCAGCCATCGCACGATATTGCAACGATTTGATCGACACACTCGTAGTGGATGTGTGCGACACGCTTACAGAATCCGCGGATTTCATCAATCTCAAACAGCCTACGGTGGAAACACACATCAGAAACCTGGATCTTATCAGTGCTACCTACTATATACGTCAATTCGTCGGTTTGGACTATTACATGTTGGATTGTGAAATAAAGACAATTTTACTAACACATCTAATATACGTAGTAGAAAAACGTATGAACAAATATATGCATCATTCTTGTAAAAGTGTATGGTAAATATTATTTATGTATGCGAAAGCTTTAATATATAATAAATATATATGTTTGTAATATCATGTTTTAATCACACAAAACCTGTTTGACCCTTACACGTAGGGTAATCAGATACAAATCTCGACTTGTCGAACGGCAATCTGGCACCAAGCATGACGTCTCACAATTTTAATGTCACATTCTATTCTTTTCTCCAATTGTCTTTTCGAGCCCCCAAACAGACACCAGGGTTGCGATGATGTCACCGTGAAAACCTATTGGCACATAAATGGGAGAAGGAGAGGGATGTGACGGTGAACCATGTCTCGCAATCTACGCTTCAACAGCCGCTGGGAAAGGTTCATCCTGCACGCTCCCGCTCTCGCTAGCGATGCCGGCATTATATGGGACGTCACGAGAGGAGTGGCTGAGACTGCATGCTCTCCACTACCAATAAATAAAACACTCCCACATCAGTCCCAGCTACACCCAGTCATTTCTATCCAATGGGCACACATAAAAAACTATTGGGCACACATTTAAAACCAACGGGCACACATTAAAAATCAAGAGCAAACGGTGAGGGTAAAAGGGGGTCAGGGGTGGTGTGGCATCACCGTACTGAGTCTGGGCTACTTATAGCAGCCAATAACAGGCCTGAGCTATTTATAGCAGCCAATGAGCGTCTTGTTGTAGGTGTTCATGTGAGACTACTGTTGTACTTTATTATTTATTGTTTGGATCTTACTAGACAAAGAATTGCAAATTGACAATAACAAAACATTGTACCCTGCCTAAAGGAATAGAGAAGGTAACAAATATTTAAAGAAGAAATACAGTGAAAACAAGGTTTTATTTAAAGGTCATTAAATTTTAGAAGAGTTAATAAATATGTTTTGATCATTAGGTTTCTGTAGTTCACTCCATCTAGTAATCTGAGATGAAGTGTATTAAAAGTTAACAAGTTATTAATAAATACATAGCTGACCAAAAACATAACATTTGGTTCGAAGGGTTGCGTGAGCTCAGCGCAGTGGGTTGACTACTATAGGACAGGACTAATATATATGAGTGGGCAGCTTCAATGTAACCAATATTACACGAGTAATCCAAGTCAACTACTTGTCAACGTCAGGTTACAAGACAGCTGGTGACAATACCGTTAAATCTAAGAAATCTCTAAACAAATAGCCGGCTCCACACAGCGGGAGATATATAAAGTCAGTACCCGAATACATTTGAATTCTAGCTCATTGAGCCTAAGCTTAAACGCACCCATAAATAACTCTAGAACAGTGGTAATAAAGTCCTGGATTATTAAGTACCATAATTATGGCAACTGATACTAAGAGAACGTCAAATTAACTACAGGAAGGTGCCTACACTGTCCTTCTAAAATTGGGAACAATAATCCCTAATTAGGGTATTCGTGCTACAGCCATGAATATAGGTATCCACGCTCGCTATCAAAACTTAACATATGGGTAGACCTCAGTATTCCAGAATAACTAATACCCCACATTAGGAGGCCGTCTGCAAGGCACCAAAAATTAAACAAACCTTTAAGTTCATTACCCACGATACACATAGTCATATAGAATAGACCAATATACTAGAGTAAAGGACACCATAAAGTAGTTCATCAGACCCATATAGGTAATCAAATACTAACTGCCACTCCTGGCTAGTTAATCGAGACGCTCCCTTCGCAATTAAACTCAGACTAATGTTACATAATAAATCTAACTATAATCAACCACTCTGTCTTATTAACAACTGTTAATAAGAAATTGGTACTACCAAACATTTTCATAGTAGGGGCGGATAAGCCATGTCCCATAAAAAGTAACAAATATTAGCACACTCAATATAATGCGATTAACGCTCCAGGAACTCTCTTGCCCCAGTTAACTCATGAGGCACCTACATGACGTCAGCAGAACTAACTTATAACAAATTGACTTGTGCTACGCTAAGGGCTAGCACAAAACAAACCATGAGATATATTACTCGCTAATGAGCGGGACTGTAATTAACTTACTGAAGGCAATACACAAAACACATTAAACTTCATTATAGAAAATACACGCAGGGCGAGCATTAATACAGACGAAACGTTGTCACTCATATTACAGGCTGGCTACAAAATAGTCAGCGTTCAGGTCGACTATAACCTGGCATTCGACTCAGCGAGCTCAGCAGCTTTTTATTTCCAACGATAGAGTAGAAAGTACACTCCTGGAGCACTTGTAGTAAAAAGGATGATATTGAGGTTCTGGAAGTGGCGGGATGCTATGCTCGGATAGCCCGAACGGCGATAGGGTCTGCCTTCATGCCATCCTAGCCCCACTCGAAAGTAGAGCTAAAGTTAGTTTATAGAGAAGTAACAGTTAGCCGAGCGTCTAGTCGCACATTCAAAACAGTACAATATCCAATATTCTCCTCTCACCACATAGAAAAATTATTATTCTCTACTGAGTCCAACCAGGGAGGAGGAAGACAGGTTTCAGCCAATCAAATCATAAGAACATAGTGCCGACCTGCCCACGCCAAGACAGTACAGGCGCATGCGTGAAATGCAGAGAGAAAAAAAAATGCAATTGGAAACGTATGTAGTTCCACTCTATATTTTCTTGAGACGGTAATTGAAAGAATGTTAAGTAGATGACGCTACTTAGCAAGGATCCAGGAACACACTCACGTTGAAATGTAGTTAAAGTGGAGTCAAAACTCTGCTCTAGTTCATGATAGGTAGCTGATATCTCGAACAATAAGAAGATTGCATAGTTGTGCGAGCTAATAGTCATTAGCTCAGTACTACCTGAGATAAATGAGTCATTATTTTGTCAAAAAATACAAGGTACAAAAAAATTTCAAATCGCCATAATGACTTGGACTCATTCTTTTGTAACTACGATACTTAAGATATGACGAGTTTAATTTCGTTTGCAAAAGATATAGCTATTGAAATTGATTCGTACTCTGGCATAGTTATTTACTATACTCCTATTTGAGAAAGAGTTAGGCTGAAAATAATATAGATGGTAGCAGATTACAATTTTATTTCTTTTTCCTCTTTGAACCGACGTGTTTCGTTTTTCTTAACTCCATTTATATCAAGAAAAATATGTTTTGTGTTTTTGTATAGATGAGAACATATCACATTAAAAAAATCAATATGTGATGCTTTTTTAATTGATTTATTGTATTGAAATAATTATATTTAATACAAAGTTTAAACATGTTTGGAACATTATTATTATTACTAAAACCGCGTCTTACTACCCATTCGGGCTCTACGCACTTACGCTAAAGTGTAATGGTAGGGTGATTGTGAGATTAAATGGAGGACCTACAGTTTAATGTGGGATCCAAACCACGGTGGAGGCCTGGCATTCCACACATTCACAAGTTGTGATTAATACACGTCTTGTCAGAGGTGGTTGGAACATTAATAAACTATGATTAGCTAAGTAGTTCAGAAATCACCTACATGTAAGTGTTTCAAGTTTCCGCTCTTACCAGTGCCACATACCTAGACGCACGGTGCCTATACTAAAAAAAATTTCCAATAACATTTTGTTTTACTCATTTTACGTGCGCTTTCTGAACCGACTGATTACGAGTATATCAGGTCATGAGCGAGAGAAAATGTGCCTACAGTAGCCCCATGACTTCTTTGGTGCTGACAGATAGCTCACATCTAACAGCTAACAGCTGACGGCTTTGAAAAGTTACCAGACCAAATTATGTATCCCTACGCCGAACCATATGATCTTCAAAAACATGTGTTTAGCAGCTGTCACTTCTGACAGTCAAAATTTAGGTATTTACCCAAATATCGACTGTCAGAAGTCAGCACCAAAGAAGCCATGCGGCTACTGCACCATTAATTTAGCCAGGAAAGGTATTTTCACATACCGTTAATGATTCTTTTACATGCCGGAACATATATGGAACCGACAGCCGTATCTCTACTCCGAAGGAAGTTGTGCTACGGATTGTTATAATGAAAGAAAAATTCTTCAATAGTGGCTGGGTTTGAACCCATGAGTATAGGATCCTGAGGCACTTTACCTCAATACTATCGAGGTCGACGTCAGTAAAATTTTAGCAGTAGCTCTAAATTATATAAATTATTTTTTAGATTAGAAATATATATGTTTTGTCTTTCCACAAATGAATTTTCAATAGTATAAACTAAATACTTTTGATCAGGATGGTAATATTAAACGACAACTTCTACAAACAATGTCAATAAGTCTCCGTTCACTTGTGGTACCTCAAGAGTAATACTCGATTACATTTCATTTAATAATAAACTTTAAAGATCTTGATACATTATTGACAAATTACAGTAGTTTAACTTACCTCTCTGACATAGCTTAGAATGTCGAGGCTGTAACCAGACACAAAATTTTCAAGAGGCTTTGGGGGCTGCCACAGGCAAAGAAAGATTTATATTTACACTAGCTGACCCGGCAAACGTTGTTTTGCCATATAAATAATTTTTAAGTAATTTCTAGTGTAGACAAAAAATAGCTTACTTATTGTAAGTGTGTAAGAATGTGGTATATGCGTGAAATAGGCATGGAGCGCTGTGAACGATGAGGGAATATAAAAATAACAAAAGGCAAACATTATTTTTAAGTTATTATAATTTATTCCTTAAAATTATATATCATTAATTAATCAATTACGACAGTAACACTAACAAACAATATCAATCTCTTAATGCCATAGCGTGAACAATATTTTTTGTTAGTCCATCTTTAGCTAACACAAACAAACTGGATGGTTTACCCACTCGAGAGCATGCCACGTATAATTGTCCGTGTGAAAAACATGGTGTTCTCAAATCTAAGCCACAAATAGACATCGTTTGACCTTGGGATTTGTTGATAGTCATTGCAAATGCCAATCTAATCGGAAACTGAATACGTTTGAATTGAATTGGCACATGACGATTGATCAGTTATCGACCGGGGATGAAAAATGATTAAATTACTAAAATGGCTATTAAAAAATAGGGGTTGGTGATAAAAGGGTAAAAATTTAGGGTTGTATGTATTTTTTAATGCGACATAATAAAAAAAATAAAGATATTAAAAAAATGTCTAAAAATTATAGAAAAATGTTAAGGGTGGACAACCCTTATCACTAAGGGGTATGAAAAATAGATGTTGGCCGATTCTCAGACCTACTCAATATGCTCACAAAATTTCATGAGAATCGGTCAAGCCGTTTCGGAGGAGTACGGGAACGAACATTGTGACACGAGAATTTTATATATAAGATTGAGCAGATATTAAATAATCCCAAAAGTTGTAACAAAAGGTATAAGAGGCGGTGGAAGGGCAGAGGTAGAGGTTAGCTGAACCATAAAAGGGTTTTTCCCTTCTGGAATTTATTTTTCCCTCCTTTAGATGTATTTTACTCGCCTCTTATATTTTCGAATACTATACGATTAAAAACCAAAGCTTATAAAGACATCGAATTAAAAATATATCAGGGGAAGTGCGTTCTAAATGCCTTCTAGGAGCATTAACATTTTTTTAAATTCTCAGGGAAGACCACGTAAAATAGATTCTAGAGGATTATAACTTCCCGAGAAATTACAAGTGAGTACCTTTCTAATAACAGCATCCAATTGCCAAAAGTTCGTTGGGGAAAGGTCCCCGGAATTCTTTATGACTGGGGAAAGTAGTAGAAGTCTCTCAAAACCCCATTTTGGCTAGTTGCCCACCTTCCTCACCCAAATAAGGCTTAATAATCATTGATTTATATTTCCATAGATGATTTCTTATTTTCTTAATAAAGTTGGAGACTAATAAATGTCTGCTTGGAGAAAAAAAATGAGTCATCCTTACTCAAATAGTCCTAAATTGTACAATTTTCAAATAAAGACATTTCCAGCTTAACCAAATGTAATGAAATCTTTTACTCTTACACCTATGAGAGTATTGAAAAGGTTGGCCGGTGGCAGGGAGTGGTGGGAAGGGGTGGTTGGGACTGTTTATGCCCTGGATGGCCATCTATTCAAACTACTCTGGCTACAGTCAGATTCAGATAGGAATACATTGTTTTTATATGTACAAAAGTTCCCTAAAACGGTTTTAAAATAGGTATTTATACGTCAAATTGTGTGATTTGCAACATTCACATTTGATAAATATTAGTAATGTGTATTGTGTATAATATAACATTAATAACATAGTAAAATGTTATCAATTTTTACCGTAAACAAATATGTTTGCATTTTCTAAAAATGTATACCTATTAAATACAAGAGTATACAACATTTTTTGTTCGTTGACTAAAATTTGTATTGTTGACTTAGATAACAAAGTGTATCATCCAGGATAAGTAAACCAGTTGAGCATATACAATTTGGCCCACTAATTCACTAACACAAGTCTAAACTACACACTAAACTCACAAAACTAAAAACATTAATAGATCACAATACTTATAACACGCACTTGTCTTTAGTAAGGCTGTTCTCAAACTACTGCTGCTTTTTATATTTTTATATGTTTGTTATCTGAAATTATCATTCGAATAGTTTTCAGTTGAAAGGTTTGGTTGTTTTCTAATCTCAAGGCTTTACCCATTTTTACATCTCCCCACACACTCACCGTCAGGCTACTCCCTTTTTCCTATATTGATATTTAGTCATAGGCTACTCATATTTCTTGTCATACTAATGAACACAATCACAAACATTTTTTTTAACAGTACTTAAACATTAGAATGGTGGCAACAAGCTATATTCGTAATGTCTTATATTGTTTGGACTGTAAATAAGGCAGTTTTTTTCAACATTTGGGGGAGGTTTGAACCTCAAAGCCCAAATTTTCCCCTGGCTACGGCCTTGCCTAAGATATTACCATAATCAGTCTATTGATTCAAGGAACGCCTCATACCTTTTCAAAGTAAATTGACTGTACAGTTCAAATGATATAGTTCTCACATATTTTATAATATTACTCTAATCTTGTCCAAGTACTACTCAATGAATGAATTGTTTTAAATAATAGAGCCCATCTAAGATTGAGATTGAGGCTCCATCTATACTAATGTAGAGTACATAATACTAACGCCAAAATAATACAACTATACAGCTTTTCAGAGTTTGTAGTACTAGAGTATGATTTTGATAGTAAGAACATTAGAAGTAAGTTACTAAAACAATTTTAATACATTCATAAATCATGCCATTTTTACTGCAGCTGTCACTTTTGATAGATATTATCAATATCTATAGAATGAGACAAACAATATAGTAAAATTTTATCAAAGTTGGCCGCGTAAATTTTTTTTTTTTTTCTACTGTTCTTCCAACCAAAATCAGGGTTTAGAAATAATTAATTGACACATTTTTTTACGCCGAACTTTTCTCACCACAATTAATCTACTCTGAAACAATAAACTATAAAAACATTATACCAATTAGACACAATGACAATTAATGTATGTAATTTAATCGAACTCAGTAGATCCTACGATCACATACTATCTTTTTGATCCTAGAAGATACCCTTGGTAGGAAGAAGTGAAAGCTGGCCTGTCACGGTGAACAGGTCACCGTTTTGTGGTCTGAATTGTTCGAGCAGGGTGGCTCACTGTTATGATCTCATTCGCCGCCATCATCTAGGAGGATCAGCAGTTGAATGATAATGGTCCTTCTTTTAGGTCGTAATATGGGTCTGTAGAGCTCTTCTCTCTCGGTGTTACGGGCTGATAAGACTGCTGAGTCAAGATCCTAAAACCGTCTAGCGAGAGAAGTTTTGAAGAATTTTACTATAGGTGCCAAGCGAATTTAGTTTTGTGACGCCCACAGATAATCTGGAAGCGTGTGTAAAGAACAACCAAGGGATCACAAGATAAAACATAGTTTTATTTTAATTAAGTCAAATATAAAGCTAATGAAGATACATCAGATATTTTAAAAATGGCATGGAGAGCCAATTTGTAGTCTGGAAATAAACATCAATTCAAGATGATTAAACTTAATCATAAATACACATAATATTACATACGATAGAGATTATCGACAAACTATATATATGAAATAGTGAAGCCATAAAATTTACTTTAAATAAATAAATATATATATATATAATAAATAATGTATTCTGTCAAAGCAGGCACAAGGATAGTAAGATAAAGCGGTTAAATCTATGATACATAAGTTTCAACAATTGCCGTCTATACTTAAGTAACAATGGATAATTTACTTTTATAATTTACTTTGAAGTGTATAAATATGTTTCGTAAGCCGCCTTTAGAAACTATACAACCTAACATGATAACCTAATTTTAATTAAATAAATATACAATAATTTACGCTATTAAAGCGCGCATACTTTATTTTAATAACCTCCCTGAAACTCGTAAAAATATCGATGTAATCACTTAGCTGAACTAAGTAGAGATGAGAGCGCACCACAAGTATACAAACAGTACTAACGTAAATCATGAATTCCCCTTAAAACAAATATAATTGACTCGCGGTTCATCCGCGTCAAACCCCACCAGAAAACCCATCTATGAAATATGATTACAATAAAGAAAGCCCAAACAATAATTTTGAAAAGTGTCCCCTACCCCCC
>CABEEJ010000273.1:75642-99654 GCA_901482245.1 Timema douglasi
CTTAGAAAATGGGCAAAGGGTGTATTTCACCGCAGAAACGGCTGAACAAGTGGCCCGAAATCCACGCAAAACAACTTTGCTTGCTTTCTTTGAGCTCTGTAATGAAGATGAATTCGCAAAGACACTGCTATACCACGAAGTCCCGCAATATTTCACATGGGCCAATAATAAGTTTACAAGAAGGAAGCGTGGTGAGAACGTAGTTGGCCATCCAGGAATAAAAAAAGATGCTGCTTTAGGAAGAGTCTATGGTGTTCATCCTTCTCAATCTGAGTGTTTTTATCTTAGGATGTTGCTGCATCACGTACGCGGTCCAACTTCATTCCAGCACTTGAAAACTGTGGACGGAGTTCTCAAAGAGACCTATCAAGCTGCTTGCCGTGCTAGAGGTTTGCTAGAAAACGATGACCATTGGGAAAATACTCTAAGAGAAGCATCGCTTTTGCAATGTCCAATACAACTAAGAGAGTTGTTTGTGGTCATACTTTTATTTTGTCAGCCATCGGAGCCATTCAAATTGTGGGACAGTTTCAAAGATGATTTGTGTGAAGATGTTAGACACAGAATCAGACAGGAAAATCAAGACTTCGCGTTACCATACAATGAGAATATTTATAACGAAGGTTTGATACAAATAGAAAATAGATTGTTGCAATTAAATGACAAAAGTCTAAGTGATTTTGGATTACCTTCTTCAGTTCGTACAGAAAACAATGTTGCAGATACAATGGCACATCACTACGATACAAATGATTTGACCGCTTTCGTCAATGAAAACCTACCAAAATTAGTCCCAGATCAAAAACATGCTTTTGAGACTATAGTCGACAGCGTGAATAATGACAAACGAAAAATATTTTTCTTGGATGCGCCAGGGGGAACAGGAAAGACGTTTCTTGCTAATTTGATACTTGCTAAGGTCAGAGAATCAGGGAAGATAGCAATAGCAGTTGCTTCCTCCGGAATTGCTGCAACTCTCTTGAGAGGTGGCAAAACTGCTCATTCTACTTTTAAACTTTCGCTATCTGTAAATCTTGAGCAACAATCTACATGTTCTATCCGCAAAAACGGGCCTCTAGGTAAATTACTACAAGACACCTCATTAGTTATGTGGGACGAATGCACGATGAGCCATAGAGCACATATAGAGGCCGTGAACAGAACCTTAAAAGACCTCAGGAACTCCTCTGCAGTCATGGGCGGGATTACTTTTGTATTTGCTGGAGATTTCCGACAGACTCTCCCCGTTATTAACAGAGGTACGCGAGCAGATATCATCAAAGCATGCTTGAAATCGTCTCCCTTATGGACTTCGATTGAAACATTAAAATTAAGGACGAATATGAGAGCTCATCTTCATGGAAGTGACAGTGATTTCCCACAACAACTGCTAAAACTTGGTGAAGGAATTTTCCCTGCTCCAAATTTAAGCGGATATAGTGACATTATTCTGGATGAGTATCTAGGCCAAATACTCCATGATTTGGAAAATTTAATAGATGCAGTATACCCTGATATCGAGAATTTGCACGAAAAGGACTTTCATTGGTTGTGCTCTAGGGCAATAGTATCAGTAAAGAATGATACTGTCAACGAAATAAACAATCTTATCGTTCAAAAAGTCAGCGGTCAGATAAAAAAATACAAGTCGATAGACACTGTAACTAATATTGAAGATACAGTTCATTATCCACAGGAATTTTTGAATTCCTTGAACCCTTCTGGATTACCACCACACGAACTGACGTTAAAAATTGGAATTCCAATCATGCTTTTGAGAAATTTAAGCCCTCCAAGCATGTGCAATGGGACGAGGTTGCTTATTAAGGAGTTAAAGGAAAATTTAATTGTAGCGACTATTATGACCGGTCCAGCAGCTGGTCAACTAGCTCATATACCGAGGATACCGATGATCCCAAGTGATTTGCCAATCCCATTTAAACGGCTTCAATTTCCGGTAAAAACATCTTTCGCATTAACAATTAACAAGTCCCAAGGTCAAACCTTCGAATTAGTTGGGATCGATCTGCGAAATAAATGTTTTACTCATGGTCAATTATACGTTGGCCTATCGCGGGTTGGAGCCCCTGAAAATCAATTTATTTTGCTGCCACAAAATAAAACCACATCAAATATTGTTTACAGGGAGGCTCTTACTCAATAAATTAAATGGCTTTTGTTTTGCGGTTATGACCTTTTAACAATTAGTATAAGTATAAATAAAAAAAATATTGAAAAATGACGAAAAAAAATAAAAGTGAAAAATAATATATATAAAAAATAAAAAAACAAATAAAATATAAAAAAACAATGTAAATACAAATAAAAGTTTAAGAAAATAGATTCACAAAAAAAAAATTAATATCTTAGTTTTTTGTTTTCAATGAATGTTATTTTTTTAGAAACTCACTGTAAAACATTGTGTATTTTCTTTTATTATATTATTATGCCCGTGCGAAGCCGGGATGGGCTGCTAGTCTATTGTATAGTTGATACAAGCTACACATGTTCTCAGAGGAGGGGGAAAGCAGGGTGGAAACAAAGAACAAAAGGAAGAGAGAAGACTAGCGCTCTCGAAGCTTTGTTGCCAGTCCAGTAACTACTCGAAGTTTACAGAACATCCCTGATGGTTGAACCGGAAACGATCTTGGTCAAGTTAAGTCCTTGTTTGTTGTGGGCCGGGCTTCGATGACGAGCGAGGCGCTGACCAGCGTCTCGTTTCAGTCGAAATTGTTCAAGCCACGGGAGAGGATGTCTTAGTGTGTGTTAGTGTTAGCGTTGTAATTCCATATTACTGGGTGGTATGCGTTAGATGTTGTTATAGGTTGTAACATCGTTACAGTTTTAGAGGTTGCTCTTAATTATATCGTAACAAATATACAGAAAGTGGTTTGATACGAGTAGTAGAACAACAAACTTATAGTAACCATTAAATTAATTTAATCAGAGTTATATTCATACAAATTAAATTATTTAATTAAACTGTACAAACATTTGATCACAAAATGCAAAATTAAAGCTTAACTTAAATAAAATTACCTTTCACCAGTTCTTAGTCAAGCATGTGCCCCTTTTAGTTAAACAGGAACCATTTGTAGGTGAACATGTATTCAATTCTAGTAATGTAGCTCTTTTATTAGAGCATGCATCTTACTTATTTAAGTATGTGGTCGATCATGAACTGTAATTATTTTTTTTCAGCATTCAGCCTTGCATCTCATTGAATCAATAATGGACGCCTTATATCATAGCATGTTCTCCTTTTAGTAGCGAAATTACCATTTTAGTGGAATATACACCATTTTTAGTTATTTTTGTGCCCCTAAAGGAAACCGTGGACTTCTTTCAATATATTTGAACCCATCCTCTGTATTTAGTTGAGTATACACCATTTTTATTTGAGAATACATCCCTTTTAGCAAGGTAAAAATTATTTCTATTCATTATAGGTATTGCTTAAATTCTTACATTGAATATGTTTTATTTAGTACGTTTTAGTTTAAGAGAAATTTAACTTGCAAATCACTTTGAGCTCCTTTTTCCCGCTAATTACATCTTAGAGAATCACATTACCCAAACAGTAGTAAAAATATATTGTGTGGACATCTCTAGTATTTTCATTGAGTATAATTATCCCAGTTGATTAGTAAGACAAGATGTCAAAATATATAATACCATAAATCATTAATGTGTGTACCTGTAACTAGGTGTTTCTCCCAAAATAACTGTCAATATAAAACGTTATATTGCTGCAAGTAAAACGGGATTCAAACCAGCTCTCTTTAATTTCCCCCTAATATAGTGTGAGACAGAATTATAAAATGTTATATATAATTAAAGCCCCAAAAATCAAATATCAACACTTAAATAAATTGAAAATTGAATATATAAAGTAAACATTTTCCCGTAAGAAAACTACAGGCCATCCAATTGTAGCTGAAGTTCCGATGGTTAGGTCTTGGTGAGGGGCAGGGGGACGGGGGGGAGGGGGGGTAAATTGGCAGAAGGCATTGCTTTTAAGATTGTACAGAATGTAACTAAATATAAATAATTATTTTCTTGACCCTTTTTTTTTATCTGGACACGTCCAACTGCAATCCATATGCGCAAAGAAGGTTGGAGAAATTGTTCAATTCTATGCTTGATGGACACCAAGTTTACGGTATCAGTGCCGAAGAACTATCGTCACTTTTATTGTCTATCCAAGACTTTGGTGACAAATACTCTACTTGTACTGTTTAGATGAGAATATTATATGTACACGAGAACAATTCCTACTCATATTTAGTTTTCATTTTTTACCCTTTATTGATTAAGAAACATTATATAAAGATCTCAATGTAGTTAGAATATAAGAAACAGACATAACAAAACCAAACGATGCCGATAGAGAAGTCACCAAGTTAATCCGTTTAGTGGGCATGTGGTGATACCATTTCCAATCAATGCCGCCAAATGGAATGCCATAATTAATTATGTAAATCACCCTTTCACGCATCCTCTTACCTAATGACCTCCACCCATACAAGATGTCACCTCTCGTCATCCTGAGACCATCTACTTTCTTCAACCAGACTTCTCTGGAACTTTCACCCCTCATCACCTATCCTGTCAATGCTTGTCACTCAACCTGTCAGGACTTTTCTTCATTTGCTAGCCAGATAAAAATTCATCTCTTTATATCTTATAAGAAGATTGGAATGTGAGGTAAATTTTGAAGAAAATTATCATGTATTATTAGACTTGAGACATTTCAAAGAAAACCCAGATTTTTTCACACAAAAGGGAAAATAGACAGACAGCGGTTGATAATCCTTCATTAGTTTGCATTAACAATTTTGACACTAGCCTAGCTTATCATCCTCCACCACCCATCTTGTCTCAATTAGCATTAAGCCTAAGGTATTTTAGAGAAAATTTCAATTGAGAGCGCAATTTCAAGACCTAGGCTGAACACGTATTTCAAGGACAGCTGCGTTCGAAGAAGCAGTGCTTGATCGCGTGGCATTAAGCCTAAGGTATTTGAGAGAAAATTTCAATTGAGAGCGCAATTTCAAGACCTAGGGTGAACACAGATTTCAAGGACAGCTGCGTTCGAAGAAACATTGCTTGATCGCGGGGCATTAAGCCTAAGGTATTTGAGAGAAAATTTCAATTGAAAGCGCAATTTCAAGACCTAGGGTGAACACGGATTTCAAGGACAGCTGCGTTCAAAGAAACAGTGCTTGATCACGTGGCAGAAGAACTGACACTAAGAACTCGGGCAGTAGTACGTGCAATAAATTTGACACACAGTACGGTGTGGAACGTACTGCATGAACAGCTACTGCAGCCATACCATGCACAGAAAATAGCCTTGAGCCTAGAAGACTTTGCACTACGCGTTGTGTTTTCTCAATTGCTACTGCAGTGTTGTGAAATGGGTCCTTTGTTTCATACTAAAATACTTTTTCCCGATGATGCCTGCCTCACTCTAGACGGCATAAAGAACAGTCAAAATAGACAAGCATAGGACATTGAAAACCCCGCTTTACAGTTGTGAAGGCTCATCAACAGCGATTTGCAGTGAACATGTGGGCAGGCATAAGCCAGGACCAGCTTATAAGACCATCCATATCTTCCTCCACGCTGCCTTACTGCACCAGTGCACAGGGTGTGCCTGAGAGATTTACTCCCTGAATTGTTAGAGGATGCCCCGCTTGTTGTTCGTCAACACATGTGGCTACAATAAATATTGGGCACCAGCTCACTTTGATGATGGTGTTCGTGAAGAATTTGACGATATGTACCTTCAAAGTTGGCTTGGAAGAGGAGGTTCTGTTCCGTGTCCAGCACGTTCTTCTGATATCACCCCGATTGATTTTTTCCTGTGGGGCCACCTTAAAAGTCTTGTCTACGAGACACCACTACTTAATGAAGAAGACCTGCTAGCACGAATCCTTGCTGGCTGTGATGTCATCAGATGGTAGCCAGGGATCTTCGAGACAGAACCTCCTGAGACGCGGTCATGACTGCGTCGATACTTAGGGACGTTATTTCAAACATCTCTTTTAAAATATGTTCATCTTATCCTGGTATATACATTGGCGTTGTTGGTGTTAAATAAGGTGTTCATTAAAAACTGTAAAGGGTGTTTCCGTTCCACTTCCCCGCATTTTTCGCCTATAAATGTTGACAGAAAAATTTCTGGGCCACCATTCACTAACTCATTTTGCTTCTATTGTCCTTCTCCATTATCAACATTTAAACCTTAGGTGTACATTTTTCAAACAGCAGAAGATTGTACATGCTGACCTTCACCCTCACTAGTTATCAGGCAAGAATTTCATAAAAAATACTTTGGGATTAACCCTGAGATAGTAACAATCTTTTTGTTTGAGCATGCATGGTCAGATGGGCTGATTTGTTATTCATTTTGTAAAATAATAAATTATTGTAAGTTGTTGTGAAGATATACATATTTTTAATGTATTAAAATGATCTTTTGATATGAACAATCTTTTAAAAGAAAAAAAATGCTTCATGCATAAACTTTTTTTTTAATCATATTTCCATTCTAAAATATGAACGGAAATTTCTCAGTATGACATTCATGTTTCAGACATAAAAAGCTTTCCTTTGTGTAAAGGAGAAAGATAGACAATTGTATATTCATGCTAAAAGTTATTTATGTGGAAAAAATTATCACGCGTAGATGAACATTTCAAAAAATAATAATAACTTATACTCTCCTTAGAAAGATACAGTTTTATTGTTCTAAGATTTGAAAAGAAGTACATAGATGTACAAAGATCCCTTGTAAAAACTCAATTAAAAATATGTATACCCCTTAAAACAATAGGGATGTCAAAAAATCCGTATAAAAGAAGGACACATATATCAACATGCCATAAATAATGTGTGCTTCACTAACTCCTTATGGGACAGACCCATAGAACCGTTCCACGTCATATTGAAAAATAGCTGTTGACGTTGAGTCTGACATTGTATACCCTTGTGACCCTTTCCCCTCTTCTTCCAAGAAAAAAAAACCCGTCACAATTATGGTTTTAAGAGAAACAAAGCCTAGTCATGGTACTATTTGATATCTTCTTTTTGATGTTCATTTAATTCCTACACTTTGGGCACAACAATTCATTTCGTCATCCCTTATTCTCCTCCTATCTCATACCGAGGAAAAACCTTACAAAGTTATTTTTGTAAATCCACATAATCCTATATTTCCGATCCTTAAGAAGTAATACCCTCTCTACTTCAAGTGATCCATTGGTTTGACCTCTTTCTGTTTTGAGAAATAAATTAGAGAACATACTTTTTGCTAACTAATAGGTTTATCCACAAAAAAAAAGGTCTACGCTTCGTCACTACTTGTCTGGTATTATCTTTGGATGATTTAATACCGTGTCATGTCAAAACTTGTACTTGATTTTCAAAAAGAAGAAAAACACGGGCTTATTTCCAAACAATAATGGTCACGCTTGTCTAATTGGTTCATTAACTTTCATTTAGTCTCCTACAAAGCTGCGAATAGAGGATCCTGACTAAGTCCAACAATCTCAAGTCTATCCATCTCATTTCTGGTCATATCAGGTCTACCCATTACGAATCTATCCTTCTCAAGTCTAGCCATCTCAAGTCTACCCTCAAAACTATCAATCTCAAGTCTGACACTCAAAAGTCTAGTCTTCTTAAGTCCAGCCATCTTAAGTCTATCTATATATAGTCTTTCCATGTAAATTCTGATCTTCTTAATTCCGACTAACTTTAATCTGGCCCTCTCAAGTAAGATCACCACAAATATAGCCCACACAAGTCTGGTGTAATCTATAATATATTAATCCAGGGTATACTAGGAACTATTCAGGGTAGGAGTCATTTCACTCCCCATTTGATTTTAATATGGAGAAACTTAAACGATATCTTAGCAGTAAATAGGACGCATCATCATAATTATAGCTGCGAAATACTGTAACCTTTAGTCATGCTATTGTTGATTTGAACATGATTAAACCAATAAGATAACAACCCAGTTTAAACAAAGAATCATTCCAGGTAGTAGTCTTCTGTTGTGTTTTCCTACCATGGTAATATTTATAAGATATTATCCAATTGTGCAATGTGTATAGGGACTAACCATAATAGGTATAACCATAAGTAACTATAAATATTAGCCATACCTTGGTTGATTTGGTAGTAGTTAAACCTATGAAACAATCCAGAGTATCATCATAGATCCATGTATAAATGACTGGAGTAATTTATATATAGAGAAAACCTTACCGTATTCCACCGATGGTCAATCTTGTAAGATATGAATGGTTCTAACTATTAATGACTGGAACATTCTATCATTTCTGGAGTACTCCTATCATGGCGAAACCTATAAGATAATATTTTTATGGAAAAGAGGATGCATCATCACAACTATAGGTATTAATGACTGTATACTTATCCGATTCCCATAGCTTGATTGATTACACCATGGTTAAATTTATAAGATATCAAATTAGTGAGAACCAGGATGTATCATCATGGTTCTATGACTAGAATCATTCAAACTAAGAGCCATACCATGATTTATTTCACATGGTGACACTTATAAGATGTTAACTTAGTGGAGAAGAGAATATCGCTGTCGATCAAGTTATCAATAACTGGAATCTTTCAAGATAAGTGTCATATCATCATCATCATCATCAATGGAGAAAAGAGTTGCAAAACATTTCTAACTATTAATGACTGGGAACATTAGTCATACCCCAATTGATTTAACCTATAAGATATTAACCTAGTGGGAAATAAGATAGATCATTAGAATTCTAAGTAACAATGACCGTAACTATTCGTCATTCCTTGGTTGTATTTGCTATAGTGAAGCAAAGGCCATAATGATGGATAAAACCATTAATGACTGGAAACATTCAATATAAGAGTCATACCATCATTAATTTCACCATGGTGAAACGTATATTATATAATCCTAGTGGAGAAGCACGTTTATGACACATTATATATATATATATAAAATATATATTTTATACAAATTGAAAAGATATTTAAACAAGGGTGTTTTGAACACGCTACCTTTAGATTCTGAGTTTGATACAACACACCATGCACATGATGAATCTAATAAAGTGTTTTTCCACGATTCTACATTAGTGTATTCACTCAATTTAAAATGTATATAATCTACTTAACTTATTAATTGCATTATAAATACACATCCAAGTAAAGCTTCAATAAATTATTTTTTTGGTAAATGGATGAGGGCACACTCCAAGCTAAGGCTTCTCGTTAGTAGAGATCATCTTTAAAAATACAAATCACTTTTATTCTTTTTATGGTGGAATCCCAAAAGGTACGTTTCTATGTCATGAAGGTTTCAGCTATCCATTAATAACTAACACGGAGAAACTTTTTTGCTTAAGTCATTTATTCATTCATTTATAAAATGATTTTTACAATTATTCCCATAGTGCAATCTTTCTACGAACTTTACTCTGGCGTGAAGGGATCTATTAAATCTGACCACCTCAAGTCTGACCATGATAAGTATAGCCATCAAAAGTATACCCCTCTTATGTGTGAAAATTTTAAGCTAGTACGTCTTAAGTGGTCATCGCAAGTTTGACAATATCAAGTCAGACTATCTCACGTCTGATCATCTCAAGTCAGACCATATCAAGTATGGTCAAAATAGGTCGGATTATCTTATTTTTGGACGTCTAAAGTACAAAAATTTCAAGTTTGACCCTCTCAAGTAGGTCCATATCATGTTTATTCGTCTCAAGTTTAGTCAAGTTTTATCATCATGAGTCTAACCCTCTCAAGTCTGTCCATCAGTCTTTGATAGCTAGAACAGTAACTATGCATCCACTTTCCCACTAGCATTATATCATACAGATTTAGCCATAGTAGAATAAACTAGGATATAACCCCCACCTTGAATGATTCCTTGTTTTAACTGGGCTAATATACTACATGTTGCGCAAGACTTGTGTAGGTCATACTTGAGAAGGATGGACTATAGTTAGTCAGAAGATGGTCAAACTTTAGATGACCAGGCTTGAGACTAATCAACATAAGATTATCAGAATTGTGATGACCATAATACTTAAGATGTACCAACTTGAGATGTCCAGACTTAAGATGGTTAGACTTGAGATTAAACCATTTGTCATTTAGTGACCGGCCCCATCCCGACTAAACCAATAAGATAACTTTGTGGGGAAGAGGATGCATACCTACGGTTATTAGTACAATTAACTCTCGATTCTACGACCCCGGGAATAGCGTCCCTCTCGAAGTAACGACCCTTTTTGGGGAACCATGAAAAATGTGGGGAAAAAGGTTGAAAAGTTTAAGGAAATCGGCTGTAAAATGTGTTTGTTGCATATATTTAGGTCGCTGCGTTGCAATTATCTTTGTGAGCGCTGTATTACTAGTAACTGGGGTGGGTCAGATATAAAAATAGACACCACCTCATCAATGCCAGCCAATAGCACTTGACTCTGTCCACACCCTCCCACAAGCAAGACAATGTTTCCCCGCGCGCAACTGCCGCTACATCACGCGCCAGGCTTGCTTTTGCCATTGTTGTTTCGATTCTTGATTTGGTTACTATTTTGGTTTGATATTGTGAACAATTTTTGACGACCCATGCTATTGTTTAACATTGTTATTTTGATTTGGTTACGTTTTTGGTTGGATTTTGTGAACGATTTTTGATGACCCACGCTATTTTTTTTATTTGATACGAACTTATAATTTTGACGAAATGAGTGAAAGGAGGACCTTATTGACGCTCATGAAGAAGTACGAGATCATCCAGGAAGTGGATGAGAAGAAGGTTACAAAGACGGAGATTGCGTGGCGGCATGGCATCCCGAAGTCGACACTTTTCACTATTCTCAAAATGAGAGAAGAAATTAAGAAAGCAGTGCAGAAGGAAGGCCACAATATAAAGGCCAAAATTTTTAAGGGTGCGATGCACGCCAATCTGGAGCAGGCTATGCTGGAGTGGTTCAGCCAGCATAGAGCGTAAAACGTGCCTATAAACGGACCGATGATGCAGAGGAAGGCTGATGAATTTGCCCTGAGGTTGGGTATAAAAAAACTTTAAGTGTTCAAGTGGGTTGGTAGAGCGTTTCAAAGTGCGTCACAGAATAGCCAGCCACAAGGTCGACGGTGAAAGCGCATCGGTGGACCCAACACCAGTGAGGGATTGGATGCCCTTGCTCCGAAACATCCTTAGGCGCTATCAGCCTCAAGATGTATATAACGCTGACGAGCTGGGGATGTTCTACAACCTCATGCCAGATCGCACTCTTGCTGTGAAAGGGGATAAGTGCAAAGGTGCGAAGAGGAACAAGGAGCGCCTCACCATCCTTCTGTGCTACAACATGGACGGCAGCGATAATATGAAGCCCCTTGTGATCGGGAAGTTCAAGAAACCCCACGGTTTCAAGGGCAACATCCTGCCTTGTGACTATGATTCTAATACGAAGGCATGGATGACCTCGGGGGTGTTCACGAGGTGGCTTCAAGGCTTTGATTCGAAGATGTACGCCGCAAATAGAAAAGTCGTGCTCTTTGTCGACAATTGCCCCGCACATCCTGTTCTCGACAAACTCAGGAACATCGAGCTGGTGTTTCTGCCAAAGAACACCACCAGCATGCTTCTGCCCCTGGACCAGGGAATAATCCAGCAAGTGAAGGTTAAGTTGCGCGAGATGCTTGTGCGGAGTATGGTGTGGAATCTTGACATGGGCAAGGAGGTCAAAAAGTGGGATGTGTTCAGGGTCATGGAAGGAATCGTCGCCAGTTGGAGGGGCGTGAGACCAGCGGTGATCATCAACTGCTTCCGACACGCCCACTTTGTTTTACCAGTTGACGAAGAGGCTACCGTCCATGTGCTTCCCACCGCTGCTGGCGCCGAGGACCCAAACGACCCACCACCAGTGGACGCCAATTCCCAGCCAGGCCCCTGCATGAAACCGCGGCCTGGCCCATCAACAGCACCTTCGTTTGCCCTCCTGACTTTCACTCGGCCGTGCGATGAAGAAACGTGGCAGAGATTAGCCCCAGACTGAACGTATGAGTACATAGAAGCAGACGATGACATCACAGTTTGGGGCACCCTCGACGACGCCAATATAATCAGGGAGCAGCAGGAGTCCAGCGATGAAGAGGGGGAGGAAGAAATGGAAGAAGAGACTGAAGACATCCCCATGATGAAAGATGTTCTGAAAGCTGGAGACGTCTACTCAAGAGCACTTAAGCGCCGGGGAGCTAGTTAAGATCTGTGGTCCCAGTTCTATAATTTGAAAGACTTTGTCGAGAAAACTGGTGCTAAGAAGAAGCATGCCACCATAATGGACTTCTTCAAGAAATAGGTAGGTTTGATTTTATTTACTTTTTCACGTGTTGTCTAAAAAATGCAATCTTTTCGTATTAAGGTCAGGGGTGGAACAAAATCTGTTAAAATTCCAATAACGACCCCTTCGAAATAACGACCCTTTTCCAGGGAACCGTGAAAGGTTGTAGAATCCAGAGTTGACTGTATAACCATTCGTCATACCTTGGTTGATTTTAATAATGTTAGACTTATAATATATTAGCTTTGTTGAATAAAGGGCATCATACTATCAATGATTTAATGTAAAAGTCACGTCATCATAATCAATGTAGGAGAGGCTAACATAATATTTCTAAATATTAATGACTGGGAACATGTCAAACTATAATTGATTTTACCATAGTTAAAATTATACGATATTAACTTATTGAAGAAGAAGATGCATCATCACATTTATTATGACCTATATAGATCCATGGATGCAATCCTTTATAATAGAACTATGTCAAAATTCTATTATTTAGAGTTCCTTTATTTAAAAAATAACATAAACTAGTTACAACCGAAGTTAAAGCTAAATACTAAATCATATGAACTATTTTAAGATGGGAAGTAATATACATTGAACTTGGTGGATGTTTTAAGTAAATGAAAATAATTGAACACAATGCTAAACATTCTAAAGATGTCATTATCGACTAGTACTTGTTACCACAGTCAAGTGTCAAGAGTTCAGGATCCTTCATATGTTGTAACTCTTCAAAGTTCAGGAATAGGGTATGACACTCACTTCTTTTTCTCAGTGGGTGAACTCTTAGCTCTCTTGTGTTTAGGAGAAGATATGATGCGCTCAACAGGTATCATATTATCTCTGGTAATAGGCTTGGTCTCTTCGGCAGTTATAAGTTGAGGTTGAGCGATTGGTTCCGCACATTCAACAATTATTATCTTCTTAGCTTGAGGCTTAGGAAAACCTATATTTACTCCAACAGTTTGGCGTAAAGACGTCTTCTTATCTCTTGAAACGGAAGGGTTGGTCAGGTTAACACCAGA
The DNA here is from genome assembly GCA_901482245.1 of Timema douglasi. Classification (NCBI taxonomy): domain Eukaryota; kingdom Metazoa; phylum Arthropoda; class Insecta; order Phasmatodea; family Timematidae; genus Timema; species Timema douglasi. Next base: position 89,057 of record CABEEJ010000273.1, read on the forward strand.
ATCCACTTCGTCTAGTGTGGCCCATAAACACGATAAATGGATGATATCAATGTGAAGTGTACATTCATTGATTATAGAGATGATGTGAAAGAGTGATTATACCCGTCTCTATCATTTTGCGTAACAATCTCAGCTAAATTTCAAAGGTTTTCACCGGTCAAATTTAAACACTTAAACCAATTATGATTCAATCTAAAACGTTTTGATGCAGACGCGTACAACGTATCGGAATTATTGAAACACTTTCCTACTTAACGTTTAGGTTTAAGAGTTCGTAGTGAAGAACAACCAATATTTCTATTAGTTAAAGATGTTATCTCCATGATTGGTAATTACATTTTGAGGCCAAGCTATCTTTTCTAACCCTTTAATGAGAATCTCGGGTCTTGCTGTATACAGCCTTTCTTGTTCAAGATAATTTATTGATGATAGAACTAAGTTCAGTGTAGAGCACATCATCATCACCCCACTCTAATCCATGATGATCCCAAATGGTGTTGTAAACTTATAGCTGTCTACTACAGGCATGTTATTTTCAACCAATTGATGTATGATGGCAGCCTCCTTGAAGCAGAAGATCCCATCTTTCCCCATGAACACTTGCACGTCGATACACCTTTTTCACTGAATGGGGAAACAAAGTTTTCAGAAACTATTTGTGCAACTCGCTTGGTGACATAATTGCTAGCGGGGTTGTAGTGATCAACGCACTCGTCATTGATTAGATAGGAATTTGTATTTGCATATATATTTTCTTCTGTTTCAACGTGACTTGACATGTTATCATGCCGTCCTTGGAAGTAGCTTTCTATTGAGTTGTGTCGAATAAATTTATTTGGGTAGTAGACTTGAAACATGTCAGATCAAGTAATGTAAAAGGGACACTCGTTCCGTAGTATGAGGTTTGAAAATGAGCATAGTCCTTGTATGATTTGAAGAATGAATTTTGATCGAAAACTAGGTTCATATCTTCGGAAAGGTACATGGCGATTCAAAAATGTATCTGATGGTAAATGATAATGAATGAAAATACTTCTATCTGTCGCTGTAGTATTGTTTCGACTAGTCACTAAAGCAAAGATAGCATAACAAGGCATTTCTAGAAGAGGTGATATTTTCACAGTCCAATCATGTTGTTTAGAACTTAGTACATTAGGGTATTCACACATTTCCCAAGTACAAATTGAAGATCGTGATTTTCCCGATCTTAATAAAACTGAGAAAATTTAGTCGATTGATATCATCAGTCTTGAGATGTGGAACAAGCCACGAGATTTTAATCAACTCTATCCTAGAAGTTGTTTCTATAGCATTTTTTAAATTTATTTATCCCCACGTCTTACTACCAGTTCGGGTTATACGCTTAAGTTAAAATTACACTAATGAGTTAGGAATTGGGAAGGTTGAATATAGAAGAATCTAACCCACTTTTGCGAAGAGGGAGAGGGGAAAACATTTAAGAAAAGCCACCCCCAGTTCACCCGAATGAGTTTCGAGCCTTGATATAACCCTCCTCAACATTCAAGCCCAACCTGAAAATAGCGCCTTAGTCAATTACGTCACTGAAGTGGGTTTCTATAACAGGAGGTTCTAGTCTTTGTAAGGCATTATTTTCTGTCATTTATTAGACAAGTGCTAGCTCCTATTTTACATTGAAGAGTGTACGAGAATAGTCTATAGTGAAACTCAATATTATTATAAGAGTGTTGCATAAAACAAAGATACTCGAAGAGGGATGAATATCCCTTCCTTCTAGCCTCCATCGAGCATTTACAAAATATAACTGTTCTCTATACCATATGGATAAATAATTCTTGACTTGAGTAGAAATACCCACACATTTAGTTTGATCAATCTCTACGCCATTAATCTCGTAGGCCATTCTTGAAATGAGATTAAGTGTACCGTTATTTGTGATTTTTGAAGTACTTTTTACATGTCCTGAATACAGTAGAAGTAAAAACAGATTATTACTGATCTTATATCACTTTGACGAGCTGAAGAGCGCAATCCTTTTGGTCTATTAAGCACTATCACTTAAACGTTTCAGATGAAGTCGGAATGATATAATCTGTGTCTAAAGTTGACAATATCTCCTCGGTCATCGACAATTCGCATAGATATAAATTATACTACTCGTTTCGTTACCGGAAGGTAAATTATATTGATAGTTGCATCCACAATCCTATAACATGGAAGGACTGCCATTCTGAATTAATGCAAAGTATGAAACGGTTCTCAATTGATTAAGCTTTACAAGCAATAATACATTTTACTAGGATCATGTTTACGTCTAGGATATTTATGGTTTTAATCGAGACGTGTATTTTTTCACCATCTAACCCAATTGTGTAGAGCCCAAGGAGAGAGGTGAAAGTATTATGTTTGGTAAATTCTACATCCTCAGAACAGGTGATGTTACGTTTAAGGGTACTGTATTGGCAATGATTCAGTGTTTTACCTCCCAATATATTTCTCTCCTTAAATAGCGGTCACGAGCCTCCAGCTTTTAAGTGCCTGCAAGATCTGGTATACTCTTTCCCACCATAGTATATTATATGATTACGTTAATCAATGTTTGGTATACAATTTAATTGTAGTTAGATTAATAAGTCCAAAAACCCATTCTTCTTTATAGGTATCTTCTACCAATAGTATGTGAGTAATATAATTATCTGTCAGATTATAGTTATGCCTCGTCAAAGTTGACCTCATAGACATGTTTACTAGCCTTGGAGGTAAACATCGGTATTCATTATTAGAAAAACTAAACATAGGTGGCCACTGAATACAGTGCCATAATCTTAGTATCGATCGTGATTATAAATTATGGGTATTCCTATTGACTATTGAAATAATTCAAGAGGAAGGCTTAGATCGCCCAAACTATCATATTATTCAGCCTGACATTCATTTATTATACGCCACTTAATAAGTACTATTACCACTATCCCTATCAGGATTGTTGATGGCACACACTTTTATCTATGAAGGAGGGGTAAGTAAAGTATATCTATCGAAATAAGCTCTAATGTGACAACTCTCTGTACTTGAATGTATCGGTTTACAGTAAAGGTTATTTATATGGCGTATCAATCAGTTTTGAGTATGGACGACGATACATTCCTTTACCAATAGCAATCGCTTCAAGTTTACAATTATATCTTTAAGATTCACTCAATTTCTTCCTGTTTGTCTTTGCACTCTTTAACAGCTTTCAAAATCCTGTAGCCCCGCTGCAGCAGCACCCAAGTATGCTATTAGAGGAATGATAGGTATCAATCTACCCTTCTTGATCTTTCTATCTTTCTTCATATGACGCTGAGAAGTCTTTCGTTTAATGGTCTTACGCTGACGACTTCGTCCTTTCACTAAACAAGTTCCCATCTTGACCGTAGATTCTAAGATATATGCTAACATTATCATTATTTTCAAGAAGGACGGTATGAAGATGAGACACAACTATGATGATCACGTAAATACAAACTAACGTTTCAGAAGTTAAAGGAGATGTGTGCAGTATGCTGAAAGAATAAACTCAATTTTCTAGTGTTGATTGAAGACCACGGTATTGATAAAGGTCGCTATAGGAGTATGTTCCATTCCTTTATCCTTAACGATTAATGTATAGATCATAAGTTGAAGAGAAGGCGTCATGTCACCTACATCTAAATATAATCATTGTCTCTACTGACATCGAGCCAGTGACAAATCAGATGTAAATCAAAATCCTTATCTTCATAATCATTTTGCTGTGGGATATAAAAGGCTTTTAAACATTTAGAGTACAGTCTTGGTGAAAGATTATTGTATTAATTCGTATGTAGATTCCAATGCTTCAATGTATATTAACAAACAGTTACTTTCTCTCAACAATTTTAAGAATACAGTCTCGAAACGTTTGAATAAGCTAATTTAATATATAATTCTGGACCAGGCTGTGGCGGCTAACTTTGTAACAAACATTTACTTTGTTATTATTATATTTGTGTAATATCAAAGTGTTGGTTAATTTTTACCTTTTCTCAGACACGACATTATGTAGTTGACAGATATTTTGAAAGGTGAGGAATATATTATGTCAGCAATCAGAATTTCGTCTTGCTAAAGTTTACAAATTGATATATTCCTCGAATCCTAATCTGAAGAAGTTGTAAAAATCTATCGCTCAACAGACAACGATCCATCCCAAATTGAACGATATGATTGGAAGTGATAGCTCATCTGCTAGAGTAACGAGGGATGATTGATATTATGAAGCTTGTGATTTAGTCCTAAATAATATTGGACATACAGCACTACTCTCCGATGCTGTATCTAAACTTTACATGGACGGGAGAGGTGGTAGATGTTTCATCTATATTTATTTATATTCTAAAGCTACACACCTTGAACTGATTTTGACAGGTAGGGCTGAGTATACCTTCAAGAAATCAAGCATTGTGTCATCCGTTATTATGAATTTGAAAATGTGATTTCCAATGAGTCTTATCCCTGTCAGAACAACACCTTCGAGGTTTCTGATGGTGATTCAATATATTTGATGATGGAAAAAAGCTTGACAACATCTATGGATCTTCATGTACAACTATGTATTACCTATGTTTAAATAAAATGCCTAGTTCATTCATTATGCTCATCTTTCTTAGCCTACTCTACGGCAACAAAGTTTAGAGAAGATATCATCAAAGCGAGTAAGATATTATCAAGAAGAATTTATAAACTGCTGCGTGATGCAGTCCACAATTCGGAGGCTACCACTTTGGAAATATTTAAATCAATAACCAATCCGTTGCACCCTACCATACAGGAACTAATAAGGAAATAGGGGGGAAATGGGAGGGGTGCAAATTGACATAGAAAAATTAACATAGATAGTGACAATTTTATTATGAGAATACAATAGACTTGGTATAGGCAGGTCATAGATAGTTTACAGGTTTAATTTTGGCTGTCTAAATGCTACAAAATAGAATGGGCTATATACTCCCCTAGCGCTAAGAGTACACAACCATAATCTGGATTAACATAGTGATAAAACCCGTCTGAAACTAACAGCCAGACAAAGAGTACGCCCTGTCCTCCTTCCTGGGGAGTCTATTGTGAGTCAATAATGGTAATTTTAAATTTTCCAATTAGGAATCCACTGTGACAGTAAAAGCTGCCCAGTACGGAGTACATGATCAACCATATGCTTCAGTGGTGTACATTTATTTGGTTCTCACGCCCTCTAAGACGCAGCTTAAGAGGCCCATCTAAGGAGATATAAATACAAGCAAACAACAATTGTAACTGAGGTATTGAGCTAACCTGAGACCCACCCCGGGATTGGCTACACCACTGCGACAGGCTAACAGATGAATGGGCCCAGCTCACAATAGACTCGGTAAATAACTGATATCCAACTGACCAAAATATATACACATACACTGGAATAAATTAATACATATACCATAACTTATATTAATAAATCCATACCTAACTTATAAATAAATCCATATTACAAATCGTAGCCAGGCCCTTTCAGTTACATAACGCGCAAAAGCCTTAGCCATATCAGGCCGGTGACTACTTTAGGGGCACTCCCACTATAAAGAATACACATTTGCATCACAAAATACACTAAGCTAACACGCTGCCCCACCTACATAAGTGCTTTATTAATATGTTTACATATGTTACTGTTGACCCTTGGAATGTCCAACACGATACTAATCTTGACTAACATCAAGCGCAGGAACACCTCACTATACCACACTTGGTACCACGCCCCTATGTCAGTAAAGCCTCAAACAGGAGTTAAGAGCTAAAAACGAGCGCGATTACATCAGCGGATTTGCAGGGTCTAATTCCCCGGTGGGATTAACTCACCCCATTTTTACCCTAATCCTCACTGTGGACCAGCACACGGGGGAGAAGTGCACCAGCGGCAGAATAGATTGATTGAAGAGAGAGTGCACCAGCAATCGTTGGTAATGGTAATGTAAAACAGCCGAGGCGGGGGTTAGCTCCAGGTGGCCTGAGGATCCCCCTTGCGGGACGTCATAGCGTCCAAACCTGGCAGCGACGGCGAGTTACGGCGCTGGGAAAATAGTCTAGGATCAGTCCAACGTATTGTAACCGGTGTGTAGTTAAAAGCCTCTTGCTCGATCAGTGATTTTTAGACTACTATATCTCAACACATAATCTGGCTCTGTCAGGCAGGGATTCCGCGAAGGGAAAGAGAAGGGGAGGGAAATTGATCCAATCACACCTCTAGAAGACCGCGCATGCGTGACAGCCAGGGGTGATTATGCGTGACATTAAAGGATGATAAGGGGGATAGGCGCTTTCTTGTGCGAGCTATGATTATGTTTTGTTCGAGTATAATCGTAACAAACTAATGTTGAACACTTATCTTTACACACCTCATGATCATTTGGATAACATTTAATGCGTGCGTTATGATGATTCAATAAACAGTTGAGGTAAAACCCGTATCCTGTTTAACATGGGTTATAGAACACTACTTATAGATATTATTATGATACCTTACACTCGAGTACTTTTGGGAATACTCGTCATAAAGGAGCCGATGCGTTATTCTGAGAAGGATCTTGAAGTCTACAAGACTATGCTTGAAGATACGCCTATTCACCGGTTAATGAATGAAACTCACACAAGTATTAGGTCACGCCACCACACAAAAGATTCTGCAAATCGTTAAACCCCCGTTTTAAAGGGAATATTTGCTTGACGGAGAAGGTATGTTGAAGAATGAGAGTGGAAGAGGGGTCAATTATACCTATTGGGATGATCCGAACGAATTTGTTGATCGATTACGTTTCTTGCACGCTTTATCTAGAGCCTAATACTCCTCACATGAGAATGGAATCATTTTTATCATCATAGGTTTATGAGAGTTTGGGATAATTCTATAAAACATTTATTCCATGCCTTTTAACCTCATAATCATGTATCTGTCCAGGAAGAGATCGTACGTGGATCTTTATATACCTGCTCAACGACGTTTTTCAAAAAGACTTGTTATTATACGAGGATTCAATGTACTGCTTCAGGCTGATCTGGTTGAGACATTACCTTACATCAAATCAAATAATGGGTACAAGTATCTTCTTAATGTCATCGATGTTTATTTTAAACATATTTGGGCCATACCTGTTAAGAGTAAAACTGGAAAAAACCTAATAAATTCTATGTTTTACGTTCAACGTCAGGTGACTGCGAATGGTTTCCCCGCGGTTCGTTATCTACAGGTTCTATCATAGAGCTATTCTATAGAACTATGAAGAATAATATGGAATCAAGATTCACCTTTAAAGATCGTATCCCTGAATCGATATGATCTATTAATTACGCGATGAATAATATAATCGTACGGTTTACTCAACTATCAAGATAAGACCAAACAAAGTCAAGGATAATAGTATTCTCCCAGCTCTTTATGGCCATAGACCCAGGAATGACTCACTATAAAGCTGGTGGTAGCGATAACATCAGCTAGCATGAGGATGTTTTTGCTAAGCGACATACAGTGAACTGGTCTACAGAATTGTTCAAGATACAAGAGGTTGTTGAGACGAATCCTAAAACTTTCCTGCTTGAAGATCCGAAGAAAAAACTTAGCCTAAGAATTCTATACTCAGGAGCTGAAGAATACATCGCACCCAGACGTTTACTTTTTTGGAATGTTCTTAAGACGTAAATGAGATAAGATCTATGATAAATGGTAAGAATTTGACTCTTTTCATAAATCATTGATCTATGTTTCTAATCTTATATGACTATTTTAGAATAAATGTTTAATATTTTTATTGTTTTTAATTTGTTCTTCCTCTAAACTTATCGTTAGCCCATTCTTCTTCTAAACCTTTAATTCTGATAAGTTGGTAGATACTTCACCAGCATTTGCTTAAATAGTGCGTCAGATAATTTAACATTACATACACTAACTGAAGGAAAAAGCCTTCATCATAGGATGTAGTAGATGAGAGATAGAGATAAGGTGTATGCCGTTGAAGGGTTGCTATGTCTGCATGTCCTGAGAGGAGGAGTAAGTATGTCAATGTTCACGACGAATATTATGACGTCATGGCAGACAATTTCTTGTTGAAGGCTGTCAGTACATCAACAAGTCTTGACAGGAGGAGGGAAAGGAAAAGCAGGGTGAAGGTTGACAGGCTGGGTGACGAGTGGTGACAGTTGTAGGAATGTCTGGTTATTGCGAGTAGGAGGAGATAGGGTAACGAGGGGTGACAGTTATGGGGGTGGATGTCATTAGGAAGAAGGTTGCGTGGCAGTATTATTGAAATATCCTATCCTTTGGTGGCATAGAATGGTATCACCACATAGCAATAGTGGGTATAAGGATAATCAGACAAGACAGATAAATTTGGCGGCTTCTCTGTCGGAATTGTTTGGTTATAATATGAATATTTTTATATAGTAAAGTCTAAAATAGTTAAATTGAGGAGTTCTATGTAAAAGGGGACTATCTCTAGATAGTCCCTTTTTTTAGGGAGATTGCATTTTATGTTCCATCATACTTATGTCTGTATGCTTGGAAAGTTTGGTTTTTATAACTTGAATATAGATAGCAGTACGAAACAATTCATCAGCTGTTGTTATCAGTCTATATACTCCACATAATAGTGAGGTTATATTTTCACACTTTTATTTAGTATTACAATAAAAAAAAGTGTAAAATACCTGACATTGTGTTTAGTGAGGAAGAAGAGATTAATAATTCAAGCAGGAAGAGAAAGAAACAGGCATTAGGAGATAGAAAAGAAATGAAATTGAAACGTAATTCCAGGGACAACAGCTTGTTCCGATAAACAAATTCCAGTTAATCATTTAAGAGTGTGATAAAATATTGTTCCAAATATTGTTTTAAGAAAATTACTAAAGATGAACATTGTTTTAAGAAAATTACTAAAGATGAACAACAAGATATGTTTCCTCTTTTTTATGAAACAGGCTCAAAACAATATCAAGATATTTACTTAGGGGGTTTGTTGAGCCTAGCAAAGTCTGTAAATCAGAAAATGTGTAAGTGTGATTCTAATAGTACAACACGATAAAATGTGTTGTCATATTCTGTAAAATACAATGATTCAAATATTGAAGTGCGTCGAAATTGTCTGGTAAGCCTTTATCAAATATCAGTTAAGCGGATTCGTGTGATTCAAGATGAAGTTAAGAGAGGAAGGTCATTTACCGAACATCAGGGTAAACACAATAATCGACCCCATAAAATAAAATGTGTGGCAGCTGTTTAATGAACATTTAGAAGGAATACCCCATCAAGATTATCACTATTCTATTAATAAATCAAAGGAAAAGCACTTTGAAAATCCCGACCTTAATGGAATAACATTATTTAAGTTATTCAAATACCATTACAAGGATAAAACAGGCCAGCCATAAGCTACAAATCATATCACAAGTATTTTAAAAAGCAAAATTGGTATGCTTTTAAATTACCACGCTTTGATGTGTGCGATTTCTGTACAGAGTCAATAGTGAGACTCACGATTAACCCAACAGACCCATGTAAGATTATGTTTGAAATACACAAAAGAAAGGCTGAAGATCACAACAAACTTAAACGGGAATGGATTGACATCTCTAAGTCTGTTGGTAATCGAACTTTAGTATTAGAATTCGACTACGCTAAAAACTTGCCTCTCCCGAAAACAAACGTAACTCCTCAGTTTTATAAGAGGATTATGTGGCTTTTCTTGTTCAATGTACGTACACTGCCACAGTAACGATAGCAGTGCATTCTATATCTTTTTAGAAACTGAATCTAAAACAAACTCCAGCACAGTTTGTTCATTTCTTGTTGACTTTATTATGCATAAGTTAGAAGAAGAATGTGATATTTGAGAAATTATTTTATTTTCTGACGGAGTAGGGGGACAGAATAAAAATATGACAGTAACAAGATTTTGTAGTTGGCTTTCTATGAAACTGAAAGAAAAGATAACTCATATTTCTCAGTGCGAGGTAATTCGTACAACCAATGTGACAAAAAATTTGGTATATACAGTAAACATTTTCATAAAATTGAACAAAGGGCTACTTTTAATAACTATGTGAAAGTGTTTGAAAAATGTTGATTCAAGACATACCCATTTATTATAAAAAAATGGTGCAGCTATTATACAAAAATGGGCTGAAGGACTACAATACATTGCTGGATCTCAAAAGCCTATAGCAAAAGGGCAAGTTTTCAAAATACAATCCTATCAGAATCTACCTACCCTATGACGGGAGGTGTTCTTGTTTCAGAGTCGTATAAAGTCCTTATCTTCCATTTAATTATTTTAAGAGACCTAACGACATGGGGTTGTCACTTCATCCAACTCCAGCTAAAGAAGCAGATCTGAGAAGTCCTCTTAAACTTTTGGAACCTGAACAAGTTCACTGGTTTGAAGAAATCTTTAAAAAATGTCATTTAAGTTCTGACATTAACGTGAGATGTGTTGATTAGAATATTGTCAATATTGCTAAAAATATTTTTGAATAATAATTCAACCAAAGAAGGCTTAAAGTGAAAGACAGAAAATTTTGCATTTCACAGGGGGGGGGGG
>CABEEJ010000273.1:99659-132364 GCA_901482245.1 Timema douglasi
GGGGGAATGTTTATCTCATTTTTAATTATTTAAAACTTTTTTTAGTGAATATCTTACACATTAAAAAAAATTAGCTACTATTTGTCTAAATTATATTTATCATTATTTACACTTAGGCCATCCCTAAAATGTTTGAAAAAACCATTAAAAGTTGGTAATCTATGTAAAAAAAAGGGCCTCTGACACTTGTTCTATGTAAAAAGGGCACTTGCAGACCATAATATAATATTTAATTACGCATGTATATAAAACACATAAGGAAATTATGAGACACTGTTAATTTCCAAAATATATATACAACAATGTTTGTAAAATTTCTTAAATTTATAAAAAACTTATTGTAAATGTAGCATGTATCGTAAATCTTTAAGCATCGTTTTCTCAAAACATTATTTTTCGAGATGGGCCCCTTTTACATAGAACTCTCAATTGATAGATAAATAGGGAAATTATAGTTGTTAAGAACGTAGTCGCTATGGATAAACATCAGAAGATATTGAGTTTGCTACACGAAATTATTTCAATTATTGCATTTATTTTGGGGATATATATATTTTTTTTTCATTTCTATTGAGCTCTTAATCTGCCATTTATAGATAAGCACTCTATACCATAAATAGCTGGCATTATGATTTTACAAATCAAACAATACATTACTATGGAATAAAAAAGTAGTTTTGGATCACTACTTTTATATCAGCTCCTATATCTAAACACAATTATTGGGTAAAAAAACTAAGGAAATTTATTCATGACTTTACAAATCTAATAATTAAAACAAATAATATAAAATATAAATTCAATCGTAATAATCATATCTACATTGTTTACAGAGGTAACTATTGTGTGTCTTAAATTAAAATGAGCTTTTTCATCTGTACGTTTCTTCATGAAAATGGTGATACCATAAATTGATTTTCAAGTACCTGAAACATAGAAAATATTTTAAATTGTCCACTTTAGTTCTAAATATAATAATCTTATTTACATTTATTTTAATAAACCAACCTATGCTTTTGTAAATTCATAAAACTTAACAATTTTAATAAATTAAGAATGTATTATTGTAATAGTTGCAACATAAAACCTTACTTATATAGTAATAATTTACAATTAAAATAGCAAGGTATTTCTGTAATAACCACATTTTAAATAACTAAGAAGTGTCAAGCTAACGAGTTTGCTTTCGGGATTGAAGATATTAAATCAATGCTATATCCAGAATTATATTTAAGGTAGTTATGGTCTTTATATTTATATGACTACATATATTTTATATTTATTTTCCTATAGTTAATGTTCGACCAACTTTTAATATTTAGTGGTACACCTTTTAAATATTAACTCATAAGACTGGTCTTAAAATGTAGCGATGCATTCTATATATCATTAGAGCTTTATATTATAGTAGTTTCAACTTCAAATAATTTAAGCTTTTATTAAAATTATTTGCGATCTTAGAAGAGGGAGGAGAATTCCCACTATCCTCTCCCTTCTTTCCTTGGATTCATCGCTGTATATAGGTAAAATATATTTTGCATGAAATTAAATTTGATGTGTAATTTATAAACAGAAGTTAATATGAAATAGTTATTATGAAAATTATTATAAAGAATTTAAATAAACAAGCATAAATGAAATTAATATTATTTTAATAATATGAATACTATATTATTATTTACATTTCTCTACATATGAACAAATATTTAAAATAAAAAATATGAATATATATACGATTAAAGATATATTCACAAATTAATTGATATGTGTAAATATATATATATATAGTACTTTATATATGTTATTAAAATATGTACCTTTAACCATTTTATAGTATGTATCAATATAAATATATGCGCAATACATACGTATATATTTTTTTAATGTAAAACATATTTAACCTGGAGTATTACATTTTATACATGTAAGATAATAATGTATGGTTGTAAATTACTAAATACATTGTATTAATTTCAATAAATAAATAATTTATATTATTACAATTTTAATACATTTCCTATGATAAATAAAAATATAGATTTATTAAATAAGAGTGTTTACAATGAATATATGGCATTATTTAAAGTTCATTACATTTTGAAATCTACTATTGTGAGGAATGACATTACCAAAATTATATAGTCGTAAGTCATAAGGATGTTAATGAAACACTATCGTGTTCGAGAGTCGAGTGGATTATATATTATATTTTTGATAATTAGACTAAAACTGGTGGACAGATATATTGTCACATTAAACTAATATTGCTTGAAAGTAAGATATTTGATATTTATTTGGCAATGGCCTATACAGATGAGCCTGTATATGATAGGTAGTAAATTGTGTGTATGACTTTGAGCAATGATAGAGGCTTAACATGTAGCTACTCACAAATTATTCTAGTCTACAATAATGTTTTCGTGTAAAACTGAACCAAAATACCACTTACAAATGGAATATAAGCCAGTGTCATCTGGCTTCTATGTTGCTAGTTTTGGGGTGGCAACCACAAATAAACTTGAACGTCCTACAGCAAGTCCTGATTTTGTGTACTACTTCTTCCTGCATCAGATTGAACGACATGGCTATTAGTGCCATGCCTAGCATCAAGTACATAGAGCAGAATATAAAGCTCAAATCAATGCTGTCGTTCTTGTAAATCTTATCACCAGGTACGATGTCTCCGAAACCAATAGTACTCAGGCTTATGAAGCAGAAGTAGGAACCATCAAGAAAACCCCAGTTTTCCCACTTGGAAAAGAGTAGGGCTCCAAAACATACGTAGCTGGAGAATACAAAAATGTTAAAATTATGTACATTATACATATATATTAAGAAACAGTTCAGTCACAAAATAAACACCAACCTAAATTGGTTATAATATATTTTATATTTTGAATGCATATATAATAATATCTAAGATAGGGGTAGTAATTATGCTTTCAAACAACTTTATATTTAAATTAACACCCTTAGCCTTTTAAGTGTGGGTTTCTATGGGCTTTGTAATACCTATTAATACTTAAATGTTACCTGTAAGCCACCTAAAAGCATTAGAAATGTAAAAAGGTGCAGTAAGTACATCCGGAATATATACTACACCAAACAACATTAATTAAAAATTGATACTTCATAAGCACCTCTGGAAAAAAAAATGTACAAAAAACCTATATAAAAAAATGTTTACAATGGACATTAAGTTGTTAATATCAAATCCATGCAAAATATTTTACAGATGCAAGATAAATTATATCAAAAAGTCTTCACACGCATAAAGTTATTCATATTCCAAATACAAATTTAGTAACTAACCCATCACAGCTCCAACAAAAAACGATTATGCATATATTAACAAATATATATCGAATTAAAGTATGGTTACAGTTTTAATTTAATATTATACATTACATACTTTACAAATACAAATTAAATGATAGCAACAATCATAATAAGTATAACATCTCAAGTCGAGGGAAATTAAAAGCCTAAAATATTTTTACAGCTCATTTAAATATTACAAAAATAAGAATCAAATAGTCAAAGCTATTATATATGCTTTTAGTGAGGATTTACTCCCTCTAGATATTATATTGGAGGATTGAAAAATGATACCTGAACACGGGAATCAAACCCAGGACTAAACCAAAGGTCTCGGGTTCGATTCCCTTGTTCGGGTGTCATATTTCAATTTTCAAAATATTACAAAAAAGTTCATTTTGCTATTAATTTGAAATTAATTTAAACGATACTTTTAAAATACTAAAAAAACTATATGTAAAAACAAATTACAGGTAAAAGAATATATTCTACATGTAAGTAACTTTTGTAACACAACCAATCTTATAATTATTGTTGGCAGGGATGCTTTCTAAATACTTGGAATCCTATTTTTATAAAAAATTATATTTAAAAAAATCTTTAGTCAAATAAATTATAGATGATTTAATATAAATCTTAAAATAAAACCTTAAATTAATTTTATTTTAAAATATGTATGTATCATACGTCCAGGTTAATCATTATTATTAGCACCGCGTCTTACTACCCGTTTGAGTTATACGCACTTACGCTAATCTGTAATGAATGGTAGGGTGATTGCGAGATGAAATGGAGGATCCTACAGTTTAACGTAGGATCCGAACCACGGTCGAGGTTTGGCATTCCTCACATTCCCAAGTTGCGATTAATATACGTCTTGTCAGAGGCTAAGGAAGGGTTTGGCAATCAGATAAATCTATATTGGAACCGAAGATTGAACCCCGGACCCCAGCACAGAGGTCTGACACTTTACCCCTAGACTGCCGGGTCACCTAGTTATTTCAGTTATAGACATAATGTCATCGTATCCTGGAAATGGGATACGTACAGCATGCAATGCATCCCAAATAGCCCTAAATACCGCATGGACAAGTCTCCCAACAGTAATGTCTGGAACTATAAATGAATATCCCAATGTCTTAAACTAAGGAGCCTGTTGCCAAGTACCTACAAAATTAATTTATTTTAGATTTTTATATCTACATACTACTTAATATAAAAATAAATATTCTAAATAGGGTTGGACGTGAATGGCAATTCAACCGCGGCATGAGAACGGGAAATGAGTTAAAAATAAATAATAATGTTACAATGTAGTTCTAGTGTTCTTACGAATAAACTTATACAAAGTTTACTATTGAAACTATTGTATAGCTTAACTCAGAGTCACACTGAAAGGTTTTTATAGTGGAATGATTTCACTAAAATTTGAAAATTATATTAATGCTGGGCTTATGGCGTTTAAAATATATTCAAAAGTATCTTGATTCATTCGATACACGATTGTTTCTAAAAATAAAATCGTGGGTGACGGATTCCCATCTGATACATTCGTTTCCAGTGGACGAATTACAGATGCGGAATCTGACAAGTTCGTTTCTTCTGATTTCTTCCTTAACCTAAGACACACCCCCATAAACCTTTTGCCTCCAGACGTTTCTCTTAAACCGCTGGGGTTAGGTAGTTGCTCTTTTGGGAGTGGGTACCACAGGTTTCCCATAAATATCTGTATCCATTTGTAGATCAAGAAACTGATACATACTACAATTACTGACATACAAAACTATATGACATGTTCTTATATATTGATTGAAGGAGGTGAAAGATAAACAAGGTTAAATTTAGTTAAGTTAATTATTTGTCATTAAGTAGGCTAAGTTTTGGCTAAATTTAGTTAATTTAAATAATTTTGAAAAACTCCAGATTATTTTTAGTTAGTTGGTGAAAAGTTTATTAAGTCAATACGTCAATACGTTGGTGAAGATTTGTCAAATTTATACAACTTAAATCGATTGGTACATGAAATAGAATCTTTACCTGTCGTTGAATCTGATTTACATAGATAAGGCTAAGTTTATATTTATGTGTAGCACTTAACTAATGGTAAACGATGCATAACGTTCAATGTGCACTTCTTAATTAAAATACAACAATCTATAAAGTAGAGTAGACACTAAAGGCTTATATTAAATGAGGCATATAATTTACTTTCTCGCTATCTTACAGGTTGAGAAAGTATTGTGATCGTAAAAAAAAAATCAAATTCGAGATTTAAATGAATCTCGGCGTTTCATGACCCCCTTGAAACCGAAATGTGGTTGTTGAATTTCCGTCTGTCTATTTATCTGTACCTTCAAATAGATCCTAAACTATTTTACCGATCTGGCTAAAACTTGGTATCTAGGGTTTTAATAGGGTTACCCCAAGGCATTTTTGGAATGGGATATCTAACCCTAAAATTAAGGGTAGTTTACTGAAGCTGAAAAAGAGAAACAGTAGATTTTCTCAAAATCGTCTTCGACGATTTTTATTAAATTTCATTTTCAAAAAATTTATAAATATTTCAAACAAAATCGATATTCTCAATATTTCGGCAAAATGACTTTAAGGGCTCCGGTTTGATGCGTAATTTTTCATTTTTTATCTTATCTCCGAAACTATATGAGATAAAAAATTACTTATCATTGCAAATATGTAGATCTATTTATAATACAGATATTATATTCGAAACATATTTTTATAAAACCAATAACTTTCAAGCCATATGCAAATATGTTTTTTTTTATTAACTTTTCGAGCACCAAAGGTGAAATATTGCGACCGTAAAAAATCTAACCCGAAATGTTGATTTTGATTAAATATCGTATCTAGGCGTTGATTAATATTATAAATAAACTAGCTATTTTCATTTTCCCATGAAAAATTAGACTTACTTTATTTTATTTCTTTGATAGTAGATCCACTAACTTGTTCTGTAGTTCATTGAAACATGTGTAGACGTAGGATAACTACCGTTAGCATGATTGCATTTGTGTCTTAAATTTAATTATTTATTTCAGTTATTTTATGGTTTTGCGTATAGTGTGTGCGTATTTAGTTTGGTTTCTTTGATTATAAATCCAACATATTTATTTGTGTATTAATTGCAACACTGCCTCTACGTGTGATAGCCATTTTTATTGTGCTTGAGTTTTATTCTTAAATTCAGGTATTTATCACTGATTTTATGGTTTTGCCTGTAAATTATGTTTATTTGGTTTTGTTTCTTTGATAGTAAATCCAATAATTTATTTTGTTGTTCATTGAAACAATATATTATCGTAAGAGAACCATTGTTAACAACCTTATATTTGCATCTTATATTTAGGTATTTTTACAGCTATTTTGTGGGTCTCCACTTAAATTGTGTTTATTTTGTTTGATTCATTTGATAATCAATTAAATACAGTTTCTTGTATGCTCATTGTATCATATATTCGACTAATTAGAAACCCTATTAGCTTGCTTGAACTAGTGTAACAATTTTTTTCAGTTATTTGATTGTTTTCCATATCAATTATGTTCAATTTTTATTTATTAGTAAATTTAAATTAATTTTTTGTGGGTATTCACTGTAACAATACCTCCACGTAGGAGAGACACTGTTAGCATGCTGGGATTTGTATATTAAATTTAGCTATTTTTTCAGTTATTTTATGGTTTTGACAGGGGCGGCTCGTCCCTAAGCCGCAGAGGCGCGCGTCCCCCATCCCCACGAATTTCCAGTTCATTTTAAAGTTATTATTCGCACTCTCACGACAATTTTATCTTGCCATAATAGTTTCAAGAAAAATATGTTTTTGGTTTAAAGTAATAGCAGGCAATGTTTTTTAAATTGCATGCGGTCAGGCGCGAGGCGGTCAGCTTCTGAAATTGTGAAACCAAACCTTCCCACCCCTTCACCTCTTGTCTTCATATAGTCAGGCGCGCGACGGTCAGCGCTTGACATTGTTAAACCAAACCTTCCCTCCCCTTAACCCATTGTCACCATCCTGGAATAGCTAGCTAGCTAGCATGGCTTATTCTTCTTTTGAAGGCACACTCCCTTACGCGCCCTAAGGTTGAAATCTTGTGAAATGTGTATAGCGTTAACCAGCAATAGTTGTTGTCAGTCATCCTGCGTGCTCCTGCATCTTGAGGATGTGTGTGGCGTGTGTGTTAATAATAATATTATGTAGGGTTATTTTAGGATAATGTTTATTTGAGTTATATGTTTTAACATTTTTTGTAACTAGGCTTAATATGAATAGTTAAATTCAGGCGCATAAGACAACGAATATTGCAAGATTAACTCTAGATCAAAAAAGAAATTTGAAATCATTAGGTAGGCCATGTCCTGAATTTTGTATGGAACAAAGTGAAAACATACATACCTATATGTTTATGCACATTACACAGCTGCAGAGTTTCAACACATCCACGTCCTTTGGGAGGGAGTTTATTATTTTATATTAGCATGTTGTTTGTGATATTAATTTTTGAGTTTAACTAAATGAATATTTAGCATAACATATTCCGAAATTTGTGTCTTGTTTTAAATATATTATTTAAAAATAATTTATGAATTAAACAGGCTGCGCCCTTCAGCTTCTAAAGTGACGAGCCGCCACTGGGTTTGCATATAAAATATTAGGTTTACTTAGTTCTGTTTCTTTGAGAGTAAATTAATTCTAACCATTTATTTTTATGTTTATTTAAACAATGCCTCCAAGTAAAAGAGACATTATTAGCTAGCTTGAATTTGTGTCTTAAATTTTGGTATGTTATCTGTCATATCAGTTATCAGTGCTGTTTCTTCTGAACTAGGTTTTTTTTTTCTTGATACTAAATCAACAACATAATTTTATTTGAAGTGATAGGATGCTTACTATAAAATGCTTATATCAACCTACCTCATTTGTTTGTTTCTTAGAGAGTACATCTATGTAAATAATTAAGATATAAGGTTTGTATGTGCAGCCTCATTTTGTGGATTTTTCCTTTTTTCTGGAGTATAAACGATAAAAATACCAAATAATAAATTTTTGGAATGTCTAGTTTTACAGCAAAGTATTATGTGAACTTCAGTTACCTGATAAGCTTCTCCTCCAGATCATTAGCCATATTTGAGATCCTATGAGACACAGTATCATTGAAAAAAGGGATAATATCCAGCTAATGTGTTTGTTTTTTCACCAATAATACTTGAAACCCAGTCTTTGGTGGCAGTAATTCCTTCCTATTCATAAAATGATTTGGTCTGACACTTCAAGTACCTTCATATTCAGAGATGAAAAAGAAGCCAATTTTTCTTTTCCAGATTTTATCATGGCTTTTTTCCCCCCAAAATCTCAAAGGGCTTACTTTTCAGGTTCTCATGTTTTGTTTGTAAATAATTTTTAGTAAAGATTGCTTCATTGAATTGTTGAAAATGGTTTCATGACAAATAACGTATAAAGACGCAGGTTCTGACTCATTTCCCACACAGGTTGGTCTTTAAAACAAGTATACCGTACTATACAAGATGTCTGCTTATGATTAGGCCTATGCAAAGAAGATTAATATTACTTAGTCTCAGAAACATTTTTACAAACATTATCTTCACTAAAATTTCTGATTCGATCATTTTCCAAATAACCAGACAGGTTTGTTTAGTTAGCCACGTACCTATCTTGATCGATGCGAGAAAAGGTTTTATTTTAAAAAATATCAAAGCTCTTCCGTTTCTTTAAAAAAAATCAAAACAAATTCAACGTAAACTCGCAATTTTCATCACGTGTAAATGACAACAGTGATGCCAAACCATTCGTCAAAAAATACACTGTGAAAAAATAGAAAATAATCGTGTATGCACTTAAAACTTATGGGGTTAGGTTGTTTGCTTTGGGAAAAGGTAAATTGTTACAATTATGTTCGATACTTTGAGAGCTATTAAGAGAACAAGTCCCAGTAACGTAAAATAATAGCTAAGTATGGTTTTAATAAAAAAAACTTTTTGGAAATTCTTAGTAAAAGTTTATCAGATAGTCAAAGAAGAAAACTTTCCTCGGTTACCTTGAAAATTCCCCACCACGTTTGACTCTCCATAACGTATGATCTTCTTGTAATTTTACCAATCTACTCTTGAGAGTTGCTTGTGAACCCCTAGAAGTACGAGTAACCCAGTTTGAGAGCCACTGTATTATATATTAAACACACAATATTCTCATTTGTATAAAACCCCCTCCCAACATTAAAGGTGGGGCAGAAAGTGTAAAAAAATTATTTACACTATAATCAGGGCCGCCGTAAGAGGGGAGATGAGCGGAAAGATAGCCCCAGGCGCCATGAATAAGGGGGCGCCGGTAGGCGCCTCTCATGCCCATTTGTCTTAGTAAATCGTTTTAAAAATGTAAAGCTTGAATATATTATAATGTAACAATACAAGAGTTGTATTTTACATTCGAAGTCCCACCCAAACCGATGCTGCATATACTATCGTCCGATTCATATTACCCACTCCAAGAGACATCCACATTTATTCAAATCTCGTACAATAGCATTATTCACTAATGTAGTTCCATGTCACTTCAATCAATATACAAACAATATCATTCAATATAATTCACTATCAACTCTCTACAGTGTAAACTGTTCATATACGTACCCTCTGGATAAACTGGCTTGAACAGCCTAGTAACCTGGATGACTTCAAAACGTCCTAAGTCGAGGAGCGGGGCAACCTTGCCTTGATGTATCAGCACTTGATGTTCCGACCAGCCCGGTTTAGACATATCTGATGGGCGATTTTCTGCACACCTGGCGAAGAGTGCACGCGGACATGGCTGCCCTCTTTCGGATGGTTAGATCAACCATCACCTGATCTCTGACGTCAGCAGCCAAGCAGTTAAAAAGATTTTTGACAAAAAAACCTAGTATCGTCTATACGGAGCGGGATGACCAGAATATGTATCAATAGCACAAAGCAAGGCCCTATTAGAAAACTCAATTCTCTATCCAACCATATACGTGTGCATAAGCCTAGGTCATAGACAAGGAAATAACAGATACACAGCATTACGGGAGATTTACTGCGCCCCTCGAGTGAGGTAGAACTTAGAATATCCAGTGATAATAGCGCTTCCAAGAGAGAATTCCTTAAAGCAACTCACTTTCAAAATTTTCCTCGTGAGAAAAACAAACTGAGAGCTAAGAGCTGCCGTCTTTCCGAGTGTAATAGTCCAGGTAGAGGTAATCCCTTACCCCGCCTCACCCCCCTTTCATTGACCAAAACTTTTCATACAATTGATAGTGTTGGACCCAAATATACAATGCCAGTGCTTCTACAGTTTAAAGGTAAGTGACACGAGTCTTGGGAATGCACTTGTAAATGAATTATTAATTATTTTGTGACCAGATTTTGCTACCACAATTCTTTAAGGTTCACTTCTTTGTTAGACTGGACTGCAAATAACTAGGGCATCAGTGTTCGAATCCCGATCGGGTGTACTGAAAGTGTTTTTTCCTAAAATGCTTATAATTCTCCTTAAACGCAAATACGGGCGCATTTCCCAAACATTTTTCCTTCCTCATTCCTTATCCATTGGTAAATACATGAATAGCCGTAATGGGAAGTAAAACACGGCACACAAAATATATCAGTAATTAAAATTAAATACTTATGTTGTAAAGGTTGCATTTATTTTTACATTTTGTTGTCAAATTAAAACAAAGAAAATATAAAAGTGATATGCTACTTTATTAACTAAAAATTAATAGAAAGCATGGAAAATACAATGAAAAGCATTTCCTAAGTATATATTTGGTATCAGCAATACCCTCTTATTTTAAACACTGGAATGATTATATTCAATATTATTTTATACTAATACCTGCCTCGGTGGCATAGTTAACTAACACACTAGTTTAGTGTTGAGCCAGACTGCTGAGGACGGGGAAACCAAGGTTCGAAACTCGCTTGGTTGAACTGGCTTACCTAAATTGTTTTGCACTCTCCATCCACGCAAATGTGGGTTCATGTCCTCTATATCCAACTTTCTCAAATCCTCGCCCATTAGCGTAATCAGTACTTAAGCGTATAACTCGAACGGGTAGTAGACGCGGTATCTCCCTAAACGCACTTTAGGATTACAAAACAAAACGATCATAATGTTTTGTCCAATTACACTTGTCCAACACCTTCTCGTGTCTGTATGTAAAATTAAATATCGCTTAATTTTAGTAAAGGGGTTTAGAAATAAATATTTAAAAAATTTACACTGAAAAGTCTTAAGTATAGGATTATTTTACTATAATAGAACAATATTTTCATACAATTGATAATTTCAGATTTTCTTAAAAAATATATTTGTCTATATGACAATAAAAGAGTTTAGTAAAGTGAGTAAAATTGTTTACAATACAAATTATATAAAAAAAATACTCCTAACTATATACAAATATTGTTTTAATCACAGCTATAGTTATTAAGTGTTTGGTATGAAAAATATCAACTAAAGTAAAGAAAAAAGTTTCTGATTATGTAGTTTGGATAGGTTTGAAACTAAAATTATGATCGTTATCATCAAAAAATCAATACAATAATAATATAGAAATAAGATTTAACTGAAATGTGATTGAAATATGTTCCAAACAAATTTGTACATTGGTACATTTCATAATATTCTGGTCACTTTTATTTCGTAATGTACTAGATCGAGCATTGACGTATATTGCTATAGCATTCTTGCTTTGTTGGTAAACATCCAGCTGTCATAATTTTGAAAGTTCTTTCGTGTACAATCCTATGCTAACCATAGCAATCACAAACCAATTATGGCAATTAACAAATAAAAAATCTTAGAAATAAAATATTACCTAGTCTACAATATGAGTTCACAAACGAGCACAATCACAGGGTGGCCGTCGCACTCCATTGACAATGCTAACTTTACCTAAGCACGATCATAGAAACATGTTTGAAAAAAGAGCATCACATTTCACCAACGAGCATAAATTAAATACTCTACTCTTTTACAGAAACATATTAATATGAAGCATCATTATTATCTAACGAGAGTCATGGTCACCAAATTATGTCGCCTGAATTGGATTATTTTAAACGCTACGTCGCTCCTAGTAATGTGATAATAACTATGTATTTGTAAATCTAATGTATCCACTTTAAGATAGGCTTTAGTCTGAGTGCCAATTTACTTTTAGTATATAAACTTTACTCCTCCACCTTTAAAAATTTAGTGTTCCAAATGTCTTACAACAGTCCAATTTTTATAAAAAGATACATTTAGAAATTAGATTTTTCTTTTGCGGTCAACATCGATCACATTTTTTATTTTGTTATTTTTGCTATCACTGTGCCTTAATATTCGTTCAAATTATACGCTTATGTACTACTAATTACGCTATTGTGTTAGAGATGAGGGAGGTTTATTAGTATAAAGTGTACCCGCATTTGGAACATATTGAGTTTTTATAGCTTAGGAAATTTTAGAGGCCACTCCAATTTGCCAGCAGTAGATTTTCGAATTCCAAACTTTTAACTTTTATGGCTATGTGGGATGGTTCTTTTATTAAATGGGCAAATTTAAATTGTCTTTCATGTATAAAAGTATATTTTCTTTGGAAAGATGGCGATTTCCAAACCCCTCTGTCCCGCTCACCCTCCTTAGCTTCCAAAATTCCAATTTGAAATTTTAAGACTTATTTTGTTATCTTATATGATATTTTACCTGGATAACAAATGTAAACCCAACCACATCGTAAATAATGTTATATTTCGGTTGTATACATTTTAAGCACTACCGTTTCCTAGGCTCCAAATATGAAATTCAATTTGTTCAAGAGTGTAGGAAAGGCGAGAAAATGCAAATGTTCTTGCAGTTTTTTTATCAACATATTTTCTTGGCTAAAAAAAATAAATATCGCTCCAGTAGAAATATATAGTTTAATTTCCTTCACTTGGTGATAAACAGTTGTTGAATAACTGAGCATAGCCGCATTAGATGAGAAACTTTTTATTGAATTAACGTGAACAATGTATCCCTGTCTAGTGCTGTTTTATTATTAAATTGCATGGCGACATTTAAAGCTTTTTTTAGTTACAAAAATTGTATTTATATAGCTTTGTAAACATTTTGAGGGGACCATCACTCCCTATTTTCCGAGCCTTCATTTTGAAATTTAATATTTCAGGCCTTTGATACTGTTTGAGTTGGTCTTTAAGCCCACCTGACTTATGTCAATCATATAACACTTTGAGAAATAGTTTAATCTTTTATTTTTAAAAATTTGAGACCACTTATATCATCAGACTTCTTAGAAATAACTAGTATTTAAAATGTATTTGTGGTTATTTGAAGTTATCCCTCTACATTCCTGACAAATTTAAATTTTCTACCTCCTACTTGTACACCCCTATCCCCTCCTCTGCCCCTCCTTCCCTATTTCCTGTAGTCTCATTTTGAAATTTAAAATGTTCAGATATTATAGTTAATTTGGGTGGTCCCAATCTCCACTTGGCGAATTCCAGATTTATACCACACATAAAAGTAATTTATCCACTGGTTTTGAAATTTTTAGCTTCCCCTCCCCATTTCTATAACTCCCACTTCAAAATCTCAAATTTAAGACTTCTTTGGTTATCTTAATCTGGACTTTTGTAGTTATTTGGAGTGGTATATTTGCAGAGTTTTAGTTTTATTTAACACTGAGAAGAGGTTGTTTCAAATAGTTTTGTAAGTTTTTAACCATTCAACCAACTTTGAGAATTTTTAAATTATAACATTCATTAGTAAATCTTAGTTTTATTTCTACCTGACTTTAAAATTTTAATTTTTAACCTCACATCAAAAGTTATTTCAGGCTGTAGCGTCCCCCTCCCCATTTTCCATAGTTTAAATTTAAAATTTCGGATTATTTATTTATTTACCTATTAATTTAATCTCTTTATCACACAGAGAAGTAGTTGAATGTATTAGTTTTTGTAAATGTTGAGCCCGTCCCATTCCCGTAATATTTCTGAAATTTCCCTTTAGAAATTTCAAATATTAAGATTTATTTGGTCATTTTGAAAGGACATTTTACCTACTTGCCAAATTTAAATATCCTATCATAGCTAAAACTTGTTTTTGTTTTTATATCCCCTTACACCCTCTCCCGCCCTATTTACCGGGGTCCCATTTAAAATTTAAAATGTAGAGACTGATAGTAATTTGACATGTCCCTTTACTTTACTTATACATTTTCAATTTTATACCACACTGGGAATTAGTTGTTTCTATTAGTTTTGTAAATAATTAAGATCATTTTTCTAACTATCACTTAGACATTTCCATTTTTAAGATTTATTTGTTTATTTGGAGTTTTCCTCCTAAACGGTTGTTAAATTTAAATTTACTAGCACACATAAAAGGTTTTTATTCTGCTAATATCCTATTCCCTATGTCCCAGGTTCCCAACTATTAAACAAAAATCTTCATACTTTTATAATTATTTGGAGTGGTCCCATTGGTTGTCTGAAATATTTCGATCTTGTATCACCCTGGAAAATATTTATATTAGTTTTGGTAGTTTTGAACACACTTTTTACCAACACACCTGGGAAAGGGGTGGGGGGGGGGGACCCATCGTGTGGATTCCTTATATAAATTAATTTCATATTAGTATTCTGTGACCCGATAAACCCCCATATATAAAATTTAATCTTGATTGGAGAACATAGAATTATTTAATTCCCCTTTTTTCTCTTTTACACCCCTTTAGGCGATTAAATTTGAATAACCTTAAATATTTCAAACCTAATTCTATAAAGAAATACTCATTTTACATTTCAAGGATCTATGTCCACTAGTTCAAAAAATGAACGGTCAGTGAATTTTTAAAACTTTTGAACCCCCTTTTCCATATCTTACAGGTTGACGAATTTCACAAAATTCGGTCCTATCGCTGGTTTGGAGACAAAAAGGAACCTTAACTAAAATTTCAAATGTCCAGGTTTGAAACCATTAAATTCTTCTAACAAAACCACAAACTCTCTCACATCACTTATTGTCTCTACAGGCAAAATTGGTTTTATAGCTTGGAATTTTAAGCAATATTGTCTCATCCCCGTATATCCACACTCGTGTTAATATTATTAAATCAATATTTAGTTTTAATATAAGAGAGAAAACATAATAAATCCTCATATCTGTGCTTTATACTTCTAATATTTAGATAAAGTATTTTTAAATTGCAGTTGAAATGGACTATTTGGTCGACGTTAACTGTAGATAAAAGTTTTCAATAGATGATTATTCTATGCTATCAGTTTTGGTATCCACTAAATAAGAAATAATGTTTTAATAAAGACAAAATTACTAATATGTGTATAAGTTGTATAATATTAACTTGTGTCCATTTTATTAAGACTAATAACTAGGCCTACCTCAATAAATAAATTGTATGGTGCACTACAAAGATTTTCTCTCCCCTTTGTCTAAAAAAGTAAAAATTTACTTAAAACTCGTAAGAGTTGTGACACCAGATAATATACATTTTTGCAGAAACATGATCGAAAGAATGAGCATCACACTTCACCAAGAGGCATAAATGAAAGAAACGTATTGTTCATTATTCATATATTACATATTTTCATCAAAAAGCATAATAATAAATTCTCGTTTTTCGAGACCTCCATTAAAAAAAAAGACTTTGCCAATAGCTCGAAAGCTAGGGACCTTTCAAGAATTACGTAAGGATTTTTTGGGTGGGGGTGATCAGTAATTTCTTTCGTTTTCGTGGGGGTGCGCAGAATTCATTTTAACTAAGGATTTTATCAATGTTTATGGTGAGACAAAATCTAAAAACACACTTCTACAGACGTGCGGTCAAAAAGGTTTCACTTAGCGATGACAAATGGCGCTGAAGCGTAGCCTATAGACATACACAACTATACGTAGCTATAAAATGTCATTTACTTATGATATGTTACACCTAATTTACTGCGATATATATTCTATAATCTCACATCATCAAGCCTTTTGTCTAAAATAAAATAATTTACCAAATCATATGAAAGTTACGTAAGATCTACAAGGGAAGAGGGGGGAACGAAAAATCTTACAATCACTTAAGTAGGGGAATTTAGTGGGAAGGGGGTTGAAATAATGAAAAAAATCCTTACGTAATTTATGGACAGGTTATTGGTTTCATAAAAATATATTCAAGTAAAGGTTTTTTTAAATTTTAATTTTGATACAACCTTACAATAATGAGCTATTTTGTGTATCATATACTTGCAAAGATATGATATTATTAAAATTGGCAATATCTGCTTTTGTAAATTACCTTTAAAATGATGTTCATTGGAGGATTAAAGCGGCCATTTAGTTCATAATAGTAAACAACGCCCAGATACGAAATTTAATAAAAATAGTTACAGTGGATTTCGAGATAGCTTGTTTTCTCTCTTTTTTACCTTTAGTAAAATACCCTCAATTTTAGGGTAAGATATCTAACTCTAAAAACTCCTCGGGGGAACCTTATAAAAATCATGTATACTAAGTTTTAGCCTGATCAGTAAAATGGTGTTTGACTCTAGGCCTAGATATAGACACACAGGCAAATGGCATCTCAATATACACCTTTTTGGTTTCGGGGGTTTGACAGTTATCACAATTTGGACATTTTTTTTAGGAACGCAGTACTTTTCTCTTAAAAGGTGTAGGTAGAGAGAAAGTAAAAATTGTTTATTTACGTAAAGATGAGCACAAACCAATCTTATACGCTGCAATGGTGCAAACACATTTCTATACATTCTTAAAACTACTTTCAACTAAAGGCTCAGTGACACTATGGAGTAAAATAATGACAATATAAAAAGCATAAAGTAGTAAATATTATATTGGCCATTTATGTAAGTTTTTGAGTTTACACAGTCATAATGTCCCATTATTTGAGTATTGTATTTATTTTTAACCTATCAACTATAGTTATATAGTCTTATGAAGAGTGTTTAGTTAAATACCGGTGCATATTTGAGTTCTTACACACTTTAACAACTAAATTTTTGTATTGAAACATACCTCCTATTCTAGACTACTATTTAAAATCCAAAGTTGTTAACCTAAGGCTTAAGCAAAACATCTGGTTTTGTTTTTAAAACAATCAAACTTATTCAACATTAAACTACTTATCCATACTTACATTATTTCAACGTTTCAAAATGGAACACGCTACAAATATTACTTTTGAGACTAGAGTCTAAATTCATATAAATAGGTCAAAGCACAGTTGTTTTATTACATTTAATTGGGATCAAAATAAATTGGGAGTCACAAGTACTCAACTTTCCAAAGTTCACTCAACGATACGTGATTATTGGTGTAATACGTTTCATTTTTTCTGCGTCGTATTCCCTAATCATTAAATATTCTTTTTTGCAGTATACAGCAAGTGATTATGGATTCTAACTTTAAGGTGCTGGCCTTGTGCAAAATAGCTTGTGCTTTTTGAATTGTTAAAGCCAATGAGGGTATATTATCCTTATTTTCCTCAATGCGTTTCCTAGCATTATATGTACAATACCTTCTTTGGGTTGCACATAAGGAAACTCAATAAATGTTTCTAGGATATGTGTGTGAACATATCTGTAGGGGATTTGAGCTTCCCTAAGTCATCAAACCCTTTATTGAGATATGCTCTATGAAAAATTAGATAATCATGTCATGACTCCATGTTGTCATTACACTTTGTTAATGTATTCATGCATAATTTACCGTGAAATTTCCATTCTATCTGGTATGCAAGATAGCCAGTAACATATTTAAACAATCGAACGGTAAAACAAATAAGTATCTAATCTTAATTTGTGATGATAAAATAACGTTAAAATTTTATGTTTATAGTTTCATATTCGTTAGTTCATATTTAAAAACCATTTATTTACTAACAAAATATGTTAAATAGTAAATATGAAAGCATTTTGAGATACCAATTTATTTTGTATCTCACGTATCAAAATAATATTTATGTAGCCTACAATTGGTTTATACAGAAAGGTGACATTTATACTTTTATGGAATAGACTATCCTATAGCCATATTTTATAAGCCACAAAGCTACATCATAGTCTATAATAATAAACGGAAGTGTTTGTCTGTGTGTGTTCGATTTTGTGCGATGCCCAGCCAAATCTACGACACGCAGCGATCTGAAATTTTTAAAATGGGTGGACGGAAGGGTGTCCGAATGCTCCTCAAAGCAATATTTTTAAATTTTCAATTTGCTTTTTAATTAGGCTATATGAAAAAATTGGAAGAAAATAATTTTTAACTGATTTATAATTACATTTCAGAGATACGGGCACCATTGAGAGAGGGGGTGGGGTGGGGTGGGGGGAGCTTGTACAATTCTTAGCCCACATTGTGTCAAGGGCAACACCGTGTGGGATTGCTAGTATTTCATAAACGAAAACTTGCTAACTTTTAAGATAAATAGAGTATATAATATGTTGATTAAATGCTTCAAAAAACTGTACATAATTTTATATCACATATGGGCCCTATATTATTAACTAAACTTTCAAACTGATTTAACTTTTATTAACAGACAGAACCCCCTTTCAAGGTCGAATGATAAGGCAGGATTCACAAACAAAGAGACATAGCTGACCCGCCGTTTGTCTGCAATATCTTTATATTACTATCCAGCCTGCATCCATGTACTCACACAAAATACAATAGTTTAACTTTAGTGTTTACTACGTAATTTTAAATAACAGAAACCCTTACAACTATTTAAAAACATCTTATATTTTTGTATTAACTTTAATTACATGAGTTTGGAAATTTTAATTTACACCGGGAAATACCAGTTTTTAAAACTATTTCAAGTATACATTAATTATTTTAAATACATAGCATCAAATAGATATTATAGACCTGCATTAGTGGCCACGTGGTATGGTATCCAGCCTTCCTCTATCAAATAGTCATGTTTTGATAGGATCACACTTTGTGGGATTGTTTTACACGGTTCTATATAATATATTACACATTTAAAAAACACTTTATAACTAAACTCTAAGCTATTTAACTGGTTAGAACTTTCACCCTCATTTTGGTGAAAGCAATATTAAAAAAATATCTAACCCTTTGTTAAAAAAAAGGCCCATTGTGTTTCAGGTTTTCTTTGTAATGTGCAGTCAGAGTAAATTTATTTGTGTGGCAGGATTATGCTACTTTGGGACGAGGAGGGGGGGGGGGCGCTACCTGAAGCTTGTTCGGTGACCGCTGGTGACGTGTTAGTAGCCACCGTGTTAGTTGCCACACTGCAGAAAATCATGTTAGTAGCCACCCTGTGGTGGCTAGGAAGAGAATGTGTACTATTTACATGTTTTGATACCTTCTCTTTTATTCAAATTTCGCTGTATAGGCTAGCAGGTGGCTAGGAAGAGAATGTGTACTATTTACATGTTTTGATGTGTTCTCTTTTATTCAAATTTCGCTATATAGGCTAGCAAGTGGCTAGGAAGAGAATGTGTACTATTTTCATGTTTTGAAGTCTTCTCTTTTATTCAAATTTCGCTATATAGGCTAGCAGGTGGCGTCATCTCTTTTATTCAAATTTCGCTGTATAGGCTAGAAGGTGGCTAGGAAGAGAATGTGTACTATTTACATGTTTTGATGTCTTCTCTTTTATTCAAATTTCGCTATATAGGCTAGCAGGTGGCGTCATCTCTTTTATTCAAATTTCGCTGTATAGGCTAGCAGGTGGCTAGGAAGAGAATGTGTACTATTTACATGTTTTGATGTCTTCTCTTTTATTCAAATTTCGCTATATAGGCTAGCAGGTGGCGTCATCTCTTTTATTCAAATTTCGCTGTATAGGCTAGCAGGTGGCTAGGAAGAGAATGTGTACTATTTACATGTTCTGATGTCTTCTCTTTTATTCAAATTTCGCTATATAGGCTAGCAGGTGGCGTCATCTCTTTTATTCAAATTTCGCTATATAAACTAGCAGACGAAGGCATTTGAAAAGGTCTTGTTCTAAATATTTTTCAATAGACAGTTTGATCCTTTTGTCCAAGTCAACATACTTTTTCTTTCTTTTTTCTGCTGGAAGACTGATATCCACAGCCATCAGTTTTGTTGTAATTTCTTCTGCGTCTTGTTTTATTTTTTGTACAAAAAAATAAACATTGGGATGCGGAATGAAGATAGACTTATTTAATTTGGAAATCCGGCCTTCAACCGGGTTATTTGTTCTATGTATTTGGTCAAATGCGTTCCAAATACTTTTTGGTACAGATGGGTTATCCATCCATTGATCGGTAAAGTAATCTGGGAACGAATGTAATTTTTCATCCACGGGAAAGTTTTCCATTAGACTGAGCCATGCGTCGTCAACCTTTTTAACTGGGAGGTACGCCAGAGCTGCACACCATCTACATACGTTTCTGATTTGTTCATCGTCCTTGTATTCTGCTGTCATACCCAAGCTTTGGATCTGACTCCACAAACATTGGTTAAAATAGTATATGCATCCTGACAGGTCAGCTTCGGGGAAAACGTCATCCAATGCTTCTTGTAATGCTGCTTCAAAATCTATTTTTATTTTTTTGGAGACCAACCCAATCTTTTCATGGTAGAAAACACTTTGACGTATGTTGATTTTGTTTTATCTTCTAGAAGTGTATATGGTACTGGCAACACATTTATTACCTCGTCGGAGCTCCCGATGTCAGCATGAATTGTGAAAACCTGCTTAAACTGCATCGGATAGCTTTTGAAGTTGCCGTCCAAGAATAATTCTTGATTTGATTTTAAAATATTCTTCCCTTCTGCGCTACTGAAACCAAGAACCCTTTTACCACCATAAGACTCATTGAATAGAAGAAAACTAAATTTATCAGACATAGTCAATAGATCTTCATTGAGCTAAATTTCACTGCTGGTTGTCGATTTTTTGCTGTGCCTAAGGCCTCTCTTCTCATTTTACATAGCGAACCTTTCATGTTGGTGTAGGTTTTAACTTCTGTTACCATTTAAAATCCTTGGCTAAGCATTTTACTGAATTCTTGTTTATAAATTTGACTAACAGAAGCTGTAGTATCTTCTCTTACCCTTTTCCTACAAATGAACTTCGTTTTTTCAACTTCAACTTCAGCAACGTTGGGCTTACACTAATGAGGCGCCGATTCCAAAACAAGGTTTTCTGAAGTAGTTTTCATTTGACCCGAGCATCTGAAAAATTTAACATAACTAAGCAAAGTATAATAAAGGATGTATATTAGAAATTTTTACAAGACACAATTTTAATTTCGACCATTTTGAAAAGCTCAAAGGTTTCTCTTTATCCGAAATAATAAAAAAACTTGCAAATTATTTCACACTTAATTATAAAGACAATTAAGTTTTACCTCTCTCATCTTTGCTTAGTGCACCTCCAATGCCGAATGTTCTCCTTTGTAGTTCGGGGTAAGCGATATCTATATCCATCGAGGATAAGTGAAGGCTTGCACTTACACGTCTGGATTTCTTTCATCATCACATCACAACTCACAAGCAGAGTCAAAGACAGATTGCACAGCTGAAGGTTGGTGTCTTGTCATTTAGAGATTTTTAACCCAATGAGTCACCGCTGGTACAATGCATTGGGATTTCCGTAACTGTTTGTAAACACGTGAAGGGTTGTTGACTTGGGAAGGGCGCCTGTCAACCCTCGTGTTGAGGTAAGGTGGCAACTTGCACGGGTGGCAACTAACACGATGGCTACTTACACGGTATATGACTGCCAGCCGACAGGTTAACTCGAGGAGCTTATATTTTGTATCTGCCTTCTAGTAAATTCAAGTTTAAAGTGAGTCGTTTAAAATATGCTCACTTGATTGCACTGTAGTAATTGAGGATTGTACCTAGCGATCCCAACGTCGAAGGAGTAAAGCCTCGAAAAGGAGCACAACACGTTCAACCTAGCGGCTGTGGATCTGTTCTTTCCTTGTCTGTGGCCTAGACCCTACAGATTTGAGCAATTTGACCCAAACATGGGAGAAACATATTTTTTTATGACAAATCTTCCTTGACTAACATTATTAAGGCGCCCCGGGGCCCAAACCAATATATGTGTAAATACCATAAAGTGGGGCCCTGATAGTAGAATCAATTCTCTACCCAAACATATAAGTGTGCATAGGCATGGCAATTTTAACAAAACATGGGGGAAAACATACTTTAAAAAAATCATGCCTTACACACATTTTTAAGACGCTACAGGGTCCAAAACAAAATTTGTGTCAAGAACAAAAAGCGGGGCCCTGATAGTAAAATCAAATATCTATCCAATCATATAAGTGTGCATAGGCCTAGATCCTATAGATCTTAGCTATTTGACCCGAAATAGGGGAGGAACATATTTTTTTTAAGTAAAATCCTGCATTAATCACATTTTTAAGGTGCTCCAGGGCCCAAACCATAATTTGTTTCACGAGCATAAAGTGGGGTCCTGGTGGTCCCAAATATCCTCTATTCAAAAATATATGTACGCGTGGGCCTAGAATACATATATCTGGTCAATTTGACCTAATAAGGGAGTATACAATTTTATTTTTAAGTAAAATTCTCTTTAAAGCACTCAAACGTCAAATATATGGGTTTCCCCTGTTGCCGACACCACCCCACTTGCCAACAATTACATTGACAAGATGGGGAAGTTTTGGCTGATTTGATATGCGAGTTACAGGTTGTTTTCACAGACCCTTATCCTCGTTGCATGAGCTTTAAATACATATGACTTGGTACCAATAAATTGTTTGTACAAAGTACACGGTTTGAATTGTTTTGTAGCCCGACTCAGGACGTTCCCATCTGACAGAAGCGTCAAGCAAGGCCGCCTGCGAAAGGGCTGGATTTCTTTGCGAGTTACAGGCAGCATACGCTAACCCTTATCCTCATGGAGTGAGGGTGATACAGTGAATTGATGATTTTTTTTATATCTAATGAAGGATGGTAGTGATTGATTGTGAAGTTGTGAATGATTCCTGAAAAGTAATTACATGTTTGATTAATAAATATACACTTTCTGAAGTATGAAAATGTGAAAATGAAGTTGTGAGTGAATCTGTTGTTACTCCAATCTCGGGCGTTTGTAAGTTCTTCGCTCATTTACATCGTAGTCCCCTAGTGCACTTATGATGGGATTCTCGTGGTTAGCTGATTTTCCGTAGAATTTAATTCTGAACTCTTGAAAGAGCTCAGTGAGTAACTTGTTCCGGGTCATGGCGTGGAGATGATCGATCCTTGTGCGTAAGTCCACTCCAGTTATTGTTCTGAGATTTCGATTTTGTACTGTCTGTAGTTTGTTGCGGTGCGTCTTGGCTGCATACCCCCACGCTACACAGCCGTAGAGTAAGATTGGTTGTATAACGGCTTTGAATATTGTAAGTTTCGCTCATTGAGTCAGTCGGGTTCCCTTCAGCAGAGGGTAGAGTTGAATATACACTGCCATCGCTTTCCTGGTGGTATCAGTGACATGCTTAGCCCATGTTAGTTTATTGTCAATATGGATTCCTAGGTATTTAGTATCATATTTGAACGGTATCTCCTCTTCGTATAGTGTAAACTTGGCCGGTGGTACTTGCCTTTTCCTGGCTACGACCAGTGCGGTAGATTTTGCCGCATTGACTTTAATCCTCCACTTTGAGAGCCAAGATTCAAACGTTTTCAGGTATCGTTGTAACGCCAATGACGCGTAGTTTATATTCTTTTCTCTAGTGTAAATCAGAGTGTCATCAGCGAAAAGGCTTACAGTCATTTTTGTTTTGGTTGGGACGTCAGCCACGTAAATGTTGTAGAGGAATGGGGCCAGCACCGATCCTTGCGGGACTCCCGCCTCAGCTTGAACTTTCCCCGACAGTGCGCCCTCGACAGAGACTTGGAAATTCCTATCGCGCAGGTAGCTGTATATTAAGTGAACAACACCCTGAGGAAAATTGAGGGTTATCAGCTTTTGTATGAGACCGAGATGCCACACCCTGTCAAAGGCCTTTTCAATGTCCAGGAAGGTTGCTAATAGATATTGTCGATTATTAAAGCTGTCAGTGGCGTCCTCGACGAAATTTAGTATTGGGTGGATAGTTGAGTGGTCTTTTTTAAATCCAAATTGACAGTCCGGTATTATTCCGTGTTGATCTGAGTGTCTTTTTAGTCTCTTGAGAATTATTGTTTCAAATAACTTGCCTGTAGTACTTAGTA
Organism: Timema douglasi; assembly: GCA_901482245.1. Lineage (NCBI taxonomy): Eukaryota > Metazoa > Arthropoda > Insecta > Phasmatodea > Timematidae > Timema > Timema douglasi. The sequence continues at coordinate 124,226 of CABEEJ010000273.1, forward strand.
AGCTTATGGGACGCCTGTTCTGCGGAAAGATGGGGTTCTTGCCCGGCTTTGGTATCGAAACCACCTTGGCTTCTTTCCAGGCAATTGGGAAGTAAACTATGCTGAGGGCAGCATTAAAGATCTGTGTGAGATGAGATATCGCTACTTCAGGCATGTTCTTTATCAACTCACTCCGTATTCCGTCAAGTCCGGGTGCCTTGTTTAGTTTCAGGAGTTTTATTGCGGTTATGAGTTCCTGTTCCGTGACGGGGGATGGCAGGTCTGTTATTGGTCTTTGGATAAAGTTATAAACTGTTCTTGTGACATCTCTGTTGAAATTCCGGTCGTGTATTGGATTGGGTTTGAACTGGTCCTCTAGTGATAGTGCTATTGCGTTCATTTTGTCTGTATTGGTGAAGGCCATCCCCCGTTGCCCGTGGATGGCCGGTCAAACGTCAAAATTATAGTTTATGTCTATTTAATAATTATTGAAAGTATAAGGGTTCTACGTGTATATTTTTTAATCTCTTGAAATTTCTCCCTAATTTGTTGCACCCCTTGATTCTACCTTTCTTTCCCAATATTATTCTTCCTCTACAGTAAAAAATATCTAACCATAAATGCTTGACCCTGACAAATTCTCCCTACAATCTTTTTCCTCTCATTCAAACTTCAATAGATCTTTTCATCCCGCAAGCCTACCCTCACCCCACCCCTGCCCAAATCAATCCACATTAACTCTAAATAGAAACCTAAGACCTTGGTGTTATGACTCATACTTCTGGCCCAGACTAAAGGTGGAACCTGTTCCCCCCTCCGAAAGCCAGTCTTCGCCAATATGTCTGAGAAATCTGCTGTTGTGCTTGAGGGAATCACATTTTTATGGGCATTATGATTGAATCATGAATCCAGCCAACTTTATTAACTAGAGCAATTGAAAAAACTGCCGTAAACCATTGGCAGCCATAATGATGTCTTATTAGATCCATCACAATTACAATTTAACACTTTTTACTTTTAAAACTAATAACATCAAATTACTTTTTATTTGCTTAAAAAGATTTTCCTTGCTGTTTTAGTACATTTCCTTTTATGTATTTAAATTAATATATCTTAAACTGTTTTGTGTAAGACACCCTATTAGACAAAGCTTGCTAGTGGTAGGTGAACTTTATATCAAACTTACTTAAATATCAGTGTAAACTAATTATTAATTTCAAAAACAATTTCTTTTATTTCGTCTTTGTTGCTCTTTCCACATAAGCAAGCACCAAATCTATTTGTCAACCTGATAATAGTCTTGTTGGCTTGTCAGTTCAGGCATCATATCCAGGCTTGAAGTAGGTATATTTAAGGGTTTTTCCCTAAATGGTTTCAAACTCTCTTTCCACGCAAATGTGGGTGCACTTCCTCTAAATAATACCTACCTTATCCCTAAATTAATAGCGTAATTAGTACATAGGCGTATAAACCGAACGGGTAGTAGGACGAGATGCTAAAATAAATTTAAGAAAAAAAATATAAACATTTTTTATTGTCATGTAAAACACTTCCCAGATAATCATTATAAACTAAATCGTTATTTCCAAACGTCTACAAATATATTTCCAAAATGCCCTCATTATTAAAATAAACCATGCGTAGGCCTATAGCTAAGAGCTCTGTCCTCCAAGGAACACTAGGATCCCACCGATCCTCAATACCACTTATGGTTTTTATGGTAATTTTGACAGCGTGTCTTTTATATTCACATGAATAATAAATACTTTTACCCGGCTCGGTGTTCATGGTCTAACGCGCTAATACCATGTTAGATTAAACTGCGGAAGAAGAGGAGATCAGGGTTTGATTCCGGTCGGGTATACTGAGGGTGGTTTTCCCTAAATGGTTTCTTACTCTTTCTCTCTCTCTTTCTATATATATATATATATATATATATTTTTTTTTTTCACCGCGTCTTACTCCATGTTGAGGATTTACGCATATATGATAACTACCCTAATAGGGCAGGGATGANTATATATATATATATATACACAAATGCAGGTAAACTGCCTCCAAAATACACATAACTTATCCCTAACTAATTAACATAATTAGTACATAAAGAGTATAACCAAAATGGATAGTAAGACGCGGTGGGACCAAATAACTATTTGGTTAAGGTTTTGAAAATAAAACACACAAATAACATTATACTTGTATTGCAATAAATTAAAGAAATAAAAAAGGAAAAATAGTCATCATAGCCTAAGCATCAAAATTTAAAATATGTACAATTTTTTTTTAAAAAATATGAAAAAATCATGATACTTAAAACAAATCTAAAGTGTAAAACTCTCTCTAGATAATAAAAACTTTATATTTTACTATCAGGGCCATACTTTGTGCTCTCGACTAAAATTATGGTTTGGGCCATGTAGCGACCAAAAGATGTGTTTAATGTAGGATTTTAATTTTTTTAAATACGTGCTTCGCCAAGTTTGGGTCAAATTACTCAGATCGGTTGGGTCTAAGCCACAGAGAAAGAAATAAGAAAGAAATAACAGATACACAGCCTTACGGGAGATTTGTTGCGCTCCTCGAGTCAGGTAGAACTTAAAATATCCAGTGATAACAGCGACTTCCAAGTGAGAATTCTTTAAAACAAATCACTTGCAAAATTATCCTCGTGAGAAAGACAAGCTAAGAATTGCTGTCTCTCCGAGTAAAATAGTCCAGGTAGCGGTAGTCCCTTTGCCCCGCCTCAACACCCTTTCATTTACCAAAACTTTTCAAACACTTGAGAATGTTAGACCCAAATATACAATGCCAATGCTTTTCCAGTTTATAGGTAAGTGACACGCAGTCTTGGAAATGCACTTGTAAATGAATTCTTAAATATTTTTTGAGCAGCTTCTGCGGTCACCATTCTTTAGGATTCACTTCTTCGTTAGACTGGACTGCAAATAACTGGTGTATCAGTGTTTGAAATACCGATCGAGTGTATTAAGAGTGTTTTTTCCTAATATGCTTATAATTCTCCTTCAACGAAAATACGGACACATTTCCCAAACATTTTACCTTCCTCATTACTTATTCTTTGGATTAAATACGCGGAATGTTGTAGTGAGAAGTAAGACATGGCGCACAAAATATATAAATAATTAAAATTAAATACTGAAGTTGTAAAGGTTGCATTTATTTTTACATTTTGTTGTCAAATTAATACAAACAAAATACATAAGTGATATGCTACTTTATTAATAAAAAAAAGTTAAAAGCATTGAAAATACAATGGAAAAGTTTCCTAAGTATATATTTGGTATCGGTAATACCCCCTTATTTTAAACACTGGAATGATTATATTCAGTATTATCGTATACTAATACCCGCCTAGGGTGGCATAGTTAGCTAACGCACTAGTTTCGTGTTGAGCTAGACTGCCGAGACCGAGGTTAGAATCTCGCTCAGTTTAACTGGGGTGGTTTTCCCTAAATGGTTTTACACTCTCCCTCCACACAAATATGGGTTCACGTCCTCTATATCTAACCTACTCAAATCCTAACTCATAAGCGTATTTAGTACTTAAGCGTATAACCCGAAAGGGTACTAAGTTTCAGTATTATTATTTTATATTAATGTGCGATGAAAGTTAACAAATCGGGTTTAAATCAGTTTATAATAAAATCAAGTCTGAAAATTAAGCATATCTCCCTAAATGCGCGTTAGGATTGCACAACAAAAAGCTCATAATGTTTTGTCCAATTACACTTGTCCAACACCTTCTCGTGTCTGTATGGAAAATTAAATATCTCTTATTATTTTAGTAAAGGGGAATAGAAATAAACATATAAACAAATTACACTGAAAACTCTTTAGTATAAGATTTTTTTACTATAATATAACAATATTTCCATACAATTAATAATTGCAGATTTTATTAAAAAATAAATATTTACATCACAATAAAAATTATCTAACACTTAGAGAAGTAGTTTAGTCTTTTATGTTTTAAAAATTGGAGACCCCCTATATCACCAGCCTCCTTAGAAATAACTATTATTTAAAATGTATTTGTGGTTATTTGAAGTTATCCCTCTACATTACTGACAAATTTAAATTTTCTACCTCCTACTAGTACACCCCTATCCCCACACCCCCTACCTTCCTATTTCCTGTAGTCTCATTTTGAAATTTAAAATGTTCTGACTTTATAGTTAATTTGGGTGGTCCCTATCTCTGCTTGACGAACTCCAGTTTTATATCACACATAAAAGTAGTTTATCCATTTGAGACTTAGTTGGTTATCTGAAGCCGTACCTCTACCAGCAAGCAAAATTGAGACTTTCTACCATACTTAATCTTTCATAAACTCCCCCCCTTTTTTTATGTACTCCTATTATAAACTTTAAAATTTTTAGACTTTTATAGTTATTTGGAGTGGTATCTTTGCCTATGTGCAGAATTTTAGTTTTATACCACACTCAGAAGAGGTTGTTTCTAATACTTTTATAAGTTTTTAACCACTCAACCCAGTTTTCCAAACCCCTTTGAAAAATATTTAACTATAACATTCATCTGGATATCTGGAGTTTTATTTCTACCTATCTTTCAAATTTTAATTTCTAACCTCTTCTCAAAAGTTATTTATAGATTTAGCTTCCCCCTCCCCCATTTCCCATAGCTAAAGTTTAAAAATTTCACATTTTTTTGTTTACTTAGGGTGGTCCATATACCTAAGAATTTAAGTTTTCTACCCCACAGAGACGTAGTTGAATATATTAATTTTGTAAATGTTGAGCCCGCCCCCTTTCCCTACCATTTCTTAAACTCCCACCTATAAATTTCAAATATTAAGATTTATTTGTTTATTCTGAAAGTTCACTTTACCTACTTGCCAAATTTAAATATTCTATCACCGATAAAAGTTGTTTTTATTTTTATAGCCCCTTAACCCCTCCCCCACCCTATTTACCGGGGTCCCATTTAAAATTAAAAATGTACAGACTTATAGTAATTTGACATGTCCCTTTAATATACTCATACATTTCAATTTTCTGCCACACTGGGAATTAGTTGTTTCTATTAGTTTTGTAAATATTTCAGCTCATTTTTCTAACTATCATTTAGAAATTTCCATTTTTAAGACTTATTAGGTTATTTGGAGTTGCCTAAATGACTATCAAATTTAAGTTTTCTAGCACTCATAAAAGGTTTTTATTATATTTATATCATCTTCCATATTTCCCAGGGTCGCACTTATTAAACAAAACTATTCATACTTTTATAATTATTTGGAGTGGTCCCATTTGTTGTCTGCACAATTTCAATCTTATATCACCCTGGAAAGTATTTATTTATATTAGTTTTGATCTTGAACACACATTTTTACCAACGCACCTCGGGAATCATCGTGTGGTTGCCGTACATAAATTAATTTCATATTAATATTCTGCGACCCGATAGTCCTCCATATATAAAATTTAATCTTGATTCGAGGACATTGAATTTACTGCCCCCTTTTCCCTCTTTTACACCCCTTAGGTGATTAAATTTGAAAAACCCTAAAAACATCTTCCCCATTTCTATACAGAAACATTCATTTTAAATTTCAAGGCTCTATGTCCACTAGTTCAAAAAATGCATGCTCAGTGAATTATTTAAAACTTTAAAACCCCCTTTTTCATCTCTTAAAGTTTGATGAATTTCACAAAATTTGGTCTTATCTCTGGTATATAGCCAATAAGGAACCTTTACTAAAAATTGCAAATGTCCATGTTTGAAACCATTAAGCTCTTCTAACAAAACCACAAACTCACCCACCTAATTTATTGACTCTACAGGCATAATTGGCCCTGTAGTTTGGAATTTTAAGCAATAATGTCTCATCCCCGTATATCCACACTCTTGTTAATATTATTAAATCAATATTTAGTTTAATATAAGAGAGAAAACATCATAAATGCTCATATTTGTGCTTTATACTTCTAAAATTTAGATATATTATTTTTAAAAATCAGTTGAAATGGACTATTTTGCCGAAATTAACTGTAGATTAATGTTATCATTAGATGCTTCTTCTATGATATTAGTTTTGGTATCTACTAAGTGAGAAATAATGTTTTAATAAAGATGAAACTACAAACAAGTTTATAAGTTGTATAATATTAACTTGTGTCCATATTATTAAGGCTAATAACTAGCCTCAATACATAAATGGTATGGTGTACCAAATAGACTTTCTCTCTACTTTGTCTAAAAATGGAAACATTTACTTAAAACTTGTAATATTTGTGAAACAAGATAATATACATTTTTTATGATTATTATTAGCACTGCGTCTTACTACCCGTTCGGGTTGTACGCACTTACGCTAATGTGTAATGGTAGAGTGATTGTGAGATGAATTTGAGGACCTACAGTTTAACGTGGAATCCGAACCACGGTGGAGGCCTGGCCTTCCCCACATTCACAAGATGTCTTGTCAGAGGTGAAGGAAGGGTTTGGTAATCAGATAAATCTTTGCCGGGACCGAGGATTGAACCCCGGCCGCCAGCATAGAACTCTGACACCTTACCCCTAGACCACCAGGTCACCTTTGATATATACATTTTTACAGAAACATGATGGAAAAAATGAGCATCACATTCCACCAAGAGGTATAAATGAAAGAAACGTATTGTTCATTATTCAGATTTTACAGATTTTACATATTTCATCAAATAGCATAATAATAAACTCCCGTTTTCTGAGACCTAAATTTAAAAAAAAATATTTGCCAATGGCTCGGAAGCTAGGGACCTTTCAAGAATTACGTAAGGATTTTTTGGGTGGGAGTGATAATTATTTTCTTACGTTTTCGTGGGGGTGGGCAGACTCCATCTTAACTAAGTATTTTATAAATGTTTATGATTAGACAAAATCTAAAAAAAAACACTTTTACAGACGCGCAGTCAAAAAGGTTGCACCTAGCGACGACAGATGGCGCTGAAGCATAGCCTATTGACGTACACAGCTATACATAACTATAAAATGCCATTTATTTATGTTGTTTTAAACCTAATTTTACTGTGATAAATATTTTATACTTTCACATCACGAATCCTTTTGTATAAAATAATATAATTTACCAAATTGCAAGAAAATTACGTAAGATCAGTCAGGGGAGAGGAGGGAACGGTAAACCTTACAATTCCTTAAGTAGGGAGATTTGGGGAGTAAAAGGGGTCAAAATAATGAAAAAAATCCTTACGTAATTTATGAACATCCCCCTATTGGGTTTATAAAAAATATTTCAAGTAAAGGTTTTTTTTTATTTTTTATTTTGTTACGACCTTACAATATTGAGTTATTTCGTGTCTCAACTACTTGCAAATAAATGATTAAAATGGGCAATATCTGCTTATGTAAGTTACCCTTAAAATTATGTTCATGGGATGATTAGTTTATAATGATAAACATTGCCCAGATACGAAATTTAATAAAAATACTTTACAGTGGATTTCGAGATAGCTTGTTTTCTCTTTTTTTTTTTTTACCTTTAGTAAAATACCATCAACTTTAGGGTAAGATATCTAACTCCCAAATCTCCTCGGGGGAACCTTATAAAACCATATATACTAAGTTTTAGCCTGACCAGTAAAATGATGTAAGCTTTAGTTCTGGATGTAGACACACAGGCAGACGGTATCGCAAACCAACAACGTTGGAGGGGGGGTGTTGACAATTATCAACATTTGGATCTTTCTTACGAGCAAAATACTTTTCTTTTCAAGGTGTCGAGAGAAAGTAAAAAGTGTCTATTTACGTAAAGATGAGCACAATTCATAGACGTATACGCTTCAATGGTGCAAACACATTTCTATACAGTCTTAAAACTACTTTCAACTAAAGGCTCAATGGCACTATGGAGTAAAATAAACACAATTTAAGATGAAAAAAGTAGTGACTATTACATTGGCCACTTATGTAAGATTTTGAGTTCATACAGTCATAATTTCCCATTATTTGAATATTGTATTTATTTTTAACCTATCAACTATAGTTCTATAGTTTTATGAAGAGTGTTTAGTTGTTAAAGTGTGTAAAAGCTCAAATATTCATCGGTTTCTAACTAAAGTGTTTTATTGAAATATACCTCCTATCCAAGCCTACTATTTAAAAACCAAAGTTGTTAAC